>JBAWJQ010006274.1:0-135294 GCA_037783105.1 Bactrocera zonata | reverse complement strand
ACCTTAAACAAGTATTCGATATTAACCTTAGATTAACAAAGATTCTGGGGTCTTCCTCTTTGTGGATTGGACAGTGCACGCATGGATTTCAACAGTCGTTTATGATTTCATACATTCCGACTATGCCTTGAAGTGACATACTTTAGAATATATTTCTGTCATAAAGAAGCTGCTCACAAAATTGATCAACACAAAATCGATTTAATACAATGAAGGGTCCATATTCGTCAAGCAGAATTTTAACCACATAAAAACAACTGTAAAGATTTGAGTCAGAAAAAAATTATTTTGCTTAAATTACTTCGCAAATTTCCTGTATCCTCATTTAGAATATTTCCAACTCAATAATTTCTCGTTTTCATATTTGTGGCTTATTTGCAGAGTACGTTTTGATTGTGACTTTCCAATAAATATCTTTGCCAAATGCAATATTAAAACCCCTGTTGTGCCTCTTCTGTAGTTGCCTTCGGGCCAGAGAGTTGCTAAGAAGTATTGGCATGGAAATAAACGTCAAATCAGACACTAATACTTGCACATTCATCAAATACAGGAATAAGGATGAGAAGGGGGACTATTCCACATTTTATTATGTAATATTACTCAACTGCATTGCAATTGCCACAGGAGAAGAGTGGAAGTTTCACCACAAAACGAAGCCAATTTACTGGCTGCAACTTCTTGGAAATATATTTTATTGAATTTGTATAAGTATTTATTTACAAAATTGCAATTGCTACTGTTGATGTTGTTGACAAACAATGCGAGAGTCGAGGCCATTCGAACTGAAGCGTTGCGCAGCCGACGGCGGGGAGTGATATCTGCAACTACGCAATTGTGGAGTGTTTCTTAGTGAATCTAAGTAGAACTTATTGCCTTGCGGATTTATAACGGTTTATGTAACATATTGCAGTATTGGCAGCAATTGAGCGAGATTGTCAAAAGCATAAATTGTGTACGATAATATTGTTTGCAGTGGTGAAGCTTTGGGGGCGACAGGCGACTGGCGACGGTATTGTGAATACTTGATTAGAGAGACCCTCTCGCTCAAGTGGCAAGCTTTAGATAAACAAGAAAAAAATATTAACTTCGGTCGTGTTGGTTATAATATCCTTCGAATATAAATGAGTTTTCACACAAGGACTTGATTTTGATCGATCAGTTTGTACAGCTTTATGCTACCTATAGTGGTCGGATAACGCTGGGTTCAACAAATGAACAGCTTCTTTGGCAGAAAAGGATGTGTGCAAAATTTCAAAACTACACAGATAGAGATATGGGCAAACGGACAGATAGATAGACATGGTTACATCAACTCAGCACATTACTCTGTTCCACACTATACATACTTGTATATATGTACAATATATATTTTATGTACTCCTGTAGCAGCAGATGTTAGAAAAGCAGCTTTGTTTAACTGGTTTTTATTTTGCTTTCTGAGAGAGTTAACCTCAATAAAACATATACATATTTCTTATATCATCCGAATGAAGAAATTTGGTACAAACTAAAGCTTACTGACTTTTTCACAAAATATACTTGAGAATTTTTGATTGAAAATTAGGGTTTTCTTCTAAGTCGAAATAAGGTTTTTTAGGCAGTAAGGGTGGTTTAAAGGACCTTCGCAACATTTAAGGATCTCATCCCTACATCTACCCTGGATTTGACAGTATGTTTGGGACATTAAAGGGTAAGCTCACAATCTGCGCCAATTGCCGTGTCACAAGTTTCTTAAGGGGGTATTCTAGTCTAGAAATTTAAAAACATCGAAATTTTTTTTTTATATTTTCAAAGTTTAACTATTCAAGAATATGTGTACAAGAGGATTTTTCAAAATTCAAATTATTTTCGGAGATATAGGCATTTTTCTGACCCGCCATCCAAACTGGTTCGGCCGGAACGCGAAACTTTAAACGCGTTTTTTTCAGAACTGACTTTTTCGGAACGATGCCCACGATTTCTTAGGTTCTACTGGACCGATTTACTTGAAATTTTTATTGAGTCTTCTTTATAGGCTTGTCTAAGGTTGCAACTAGCCCCATCCCAAAATTTTTATTTTTATTATTTTTAAAAAATTCGAAATAGTCAGAAAAAGTGTTAAAAAAAATTTTTTTTTCAGGCAGTCGCCATTTTGTGAAAAAAAATGTTTTCCACTTTTCCGTAGTTCCGACCATTGCGACATTATTCTAGATTAATAATCTGTTTTTTTTTTTTGTTTTCCGATAACTAGGAAGGTTGAAATCTTAGGCATGGTCACGTGGAAATTTTTAGAGACTCCCCACTTCGTCAGCTCATAATTTTTGAATTTTTTTACTTTTTTTAGTTTTTAATTTTTTTCTGTACTCTTCAAAAATTAATAAATAACTAATAAAACAGTGGATACTGAAAATCTTAATGGCCTTTTTTTTAAGACACTTTAAAAATTACCTGAAATTCATGTTTATAGACTAGAATACCCCCTTAATATCGCATATAAGGTCTTATCAAGCGTAGTATGTGAAAGATTGAAAAAATTTCGTCAAAAAAATTAAAAAACTAAGTTATTTGAATTTTCAAAAAATTTTTGAGTTTATGTGAAGAAAATGCTTCTACAAATGTTATAGACCATTTCGTTACCTACAACTTTGAGCTTTGACTTTTATATGAGTCCAACATAGTAGTTTTGTCGGAAATCGTGATAACCGTCTTTAACCCTTAAAACTTCATACCCCTTCCCTTCCGCTTCCCGAACTCAGACTGCCCGTAGTTTTCCATTAATTTTTATTATTTTTTCTTTCGTTTCTAGTGGATTTCAACCTACTAGGAAGCCTTTTATGGAGAGATCGTTTGTTATCACACCGTTAGACTTTTTCCTGTGGGAATATGTGAAGTTCAAAGTCTATGTGGACAATCCCGCGTCTATTCTTGGATTCTTGTCCCTGAAGAACAATATCACGAGTGTCATTCGCCTGTTATCAGTCGAAATGCTCGGACGAGTCATCGAAAATTGAGCTTAACGAATGGACCATCTGAGACGTAGCCGCGGCCAACAATTGACAGACATAATCTTCAAAAAATAAATGCCGAAAAATATTCTTCCGAGTGATAATAAACACTCCCCACTTAGTTTGAAGTTTCTGTGTTTTTCTTTAAAATAGTAGGGAACCTCGATATGGATCACCCTTTATGTAAAAAATTTCAAAAACGATGCTCAAGTGTTATTATAATTCAATGTTTTAGTATTTTTTCCATGGCGCTACACTTTAATGTCTAACTTCTGGCTTTTTTCCGCTCGAATTTAGCTTTTTGGAATGACGAAATGTGTAGGGATGAAAGCTGGATTTGCATATTTCGGTTTTTACGAATTTCTACTTTCCTATTTTGCTTCAAATCAGAATGAAATTAACTCAGCTGGCAACCTTTTAAGTAGTTGTGGTTTTCCTCTAATGAATTGCGGATACTGCAAAGCCTGTACTTGCGATTTTGTGTGTGTGTGTACCTATGTATGTATGTATGAAGGTACGTATGTATTTTGGCATTCATTTGCATGTAAACAAATTTGTTTAATAAATTTGGCAGTTAAAATGGATATTTTAGCATTTCATTAGCCACGAGTCATTTATCATTGTTGATTGAAAGGAAAATTCGAAAAATTAACATTTAGGCCAAATGAGAAGCCACCACAGAAGAAGGAGAAAGGAAAGCACAAACTTTTCACATAGAAATAGTAGTGGAGGTAAAATGCGATTAGTGAAGAGTATATATATATTTACAAATATGTACATTTGTATATACACATACCAATTGTTTAAAATCCTCAAATGGGCTGGAATAAATCATTTTGTAAGCAAAATTGTATTTCAATGAATATTCTGCAATATTTAAGTGAGTGGAATGCAACTACGGTAGTTATTATTGTTGCTGTTGATGGATGAGCAAATTCTAAGCCTAATAAATGTTGAATATTTTTGAAAATACTCGAATAAACGTTAGGTGAGTTCTCTAACAACAAGTTCATATTTTGTAAACAAATGAGTGCTTAACAGTGTTGGACCATTATCACAGGCAATAGAATGAGTAGCGAATCGTACAAACAACTGGTATAAATCACAAAGACTGGCATAATTGAATTGGGATTTGAGCGGTTCATATTTTTTAAACAAATGAGTGAGAGGATAATTACTTTTCTTATTAGATAATTTAACAGGGTTATTACCGGTCAAGCCTAGCGAACAAAGAATTGGCGAATCGAAGACTGCTTACAGGCAATTACAAGGAACATCTTTATGTTAAGAATGAGAAAAAACTATAAAAGGGCGGAACGGAACTTCGTTATAGCTGGCTCTATTTTTTTTAAGACGATTGTAAGCTTGAAATTTTCTTAAGTGTTTAAGTCTTGACCTTTCAAACGCGGGACAGTCAAGAAGGAAGTATTGAGTTGTTTCCACCACATCTTCTTCCAAACTACTACTCCTTACACCATGGTCGCCAATAGGGCCTGTTAAAAACCCCATAGCTAGGAAGAGGCTTACCTTACTGAAGCCATAGAGACCACTAGATCTCCTGGGATCAATCTTTGGCCAAAAGGCTCTTGCGACTGCAAGTACTGATGGTGGCGCAGCGCTGGCCGAGCTTTCGCGAAGCCTAGCTATCCAGTTGAAGAACACAAGAGGATACGGGATCATCAAGACGCTCCCATTCTACCGATGACGGTTCTAGGGTGCTTTTCTTTGCTAGCTCATCAGCTTTACAATTTGCCGCGACTCCGCTATGGCCCACAACTCATACCAGTCTTATCACACAGACACTCGACGCTATTGATAGGGAGGTTAGCGGCTCCTCGACCAACCCTGAACGCACTGCTATCTGAGTGAATGGTAACTTCTCTAAAGAAGGTCGCACTCCGGAGCAGCAGATCTACTGCCAACTTGATGGCTGCAACCTCGGCTTGGAAGACACTTCAATAGTCAGGAAGTCTGAAACTGGAGCTGATAGAGAGCTTCTAACAGTAGACCCTCCTGCAACCTTCCCCCAAGCTTTGACCCATCCCTAAAGAAGCTTACTGCCCCTCTCCTCCAACGGCTTCTTCCCACCCATAGCTGGCTCGTCGGTATATGTACAGAGAAGAAGCCACCAGAGGTCGGTTTGACCACGATCTAGGTGATCCGGTATGCAATGAAAATGGTTGAGGATATCCGAGTGTTCAGATAAGCGTTCTTTTACTCGTAAGAACCCAGATTTTCTGAGCTTAAGAGCCACTTTCGCGGCCACACACCTTCCGGCGATTAAGTGCCATGGTTGGATTGGTCCTTAGTGCACTACACAAGCATGAAAGCTATCCAGTTTCTTTGCAAGTGTAGTCTTTTCTAGAGGCCTCCGCTAAATTAAGACTCCATAGAACTTAATGGGCTTGACTATGGTGTCAAAGAGCCAGAGGACTACTTTCGGTGAGAGACCCACCTCTTGCCAATGACTCTTATACAGCAGTATAGTGCAATCGCGCCTTTTTTCTCTCTCTTCGAATACCATGGTAAGTTTCCTCAGTAAACCAGAAAAGTCTTCCTCACCGACCGATAGCATTTTTCGCAGGTTCTGCTGGAGATCGGTTGCGGATTCAAGAGAATTCAAAATTTTTCGAAATGAATTGGCAATTATTAAAGTATGTACATTAAGTTCTGTAAATTATCATTATTGTTTTTATTTATTAAATACAATATTTCTACAAAAAAAAAATCCTGAGAAATATGCTTTCTTCTGATTGACAATTGGTTATAAAAACTTAAATCCTAAATGATCATGAAAGAGATAGTGATTACTATGTACCTTATGAAATTCGCCTAAATGTAGACAATTTTAATTTAATTTGTTTTTTCAATTTTGGACTTTGCCTGATTTTAAACCAACAGCTCCGTAAGCTGCCAGCTAATTTACTCAAAGCTGGAAGTGATTACAATTTTCGGTGTTCTAATGAGAGCAGCGTGCAATTAAATTTGAAATTCTGCGCATTTATTGACTTAATTACCTTACAGAGATGCCAACAATTTCTCATAAAAATGCCGTTCACTAATCAAGCTGATTTTAATCAGTTGGGCATTTAAGTCATTGTAAAACTTGCTTCCCTTACCAACATTTGCTTTTACCCTTTTTGTGCCTTACGTTATTAGCTAACGCCCAATGCTCCTAGTCAATTTCATCCATTTATGTAGTGCTCCAAGCTGAGTCAGACACCTTGCTAGCAAGTGGCCAAGCTGCTCGTGCTCTTCCGACTATAAATACGATCTCACAGCAAATGCAAATGCGAAATTTCAGCAGGTTTGTGAAGCATTATGTGGGCACAGCACTACGTTGCTCGGCATAGCATATCTTACGGCTACTTGCATCAGCGCTACGAGCTTTTACAACTACATGCATACATACGGAGCTCGGTAATACTTCCTCGTTAATGCATAAGCCTCAATTTACAAATGAGATGCCATTGGTTTTGTATTCTCAGCTGCTTTGTACTACTTTTATGCTTGTTGCTGTTGTTGTTGCTACTGCGGTGGCATAATGTGGCAATTTAATTAAGTAAGAGAAAAAAATTTCCGGCAATTAGTCTTGGCGGTAGTTAACGGTACTCCCACACCTCGGCTGTCTCCGCACGCACACGCGATTGCACAATAGAATGCTTTCAATGCTGGAAGCCAGGGGAAATTTGTGGAAGAAATCATTAAAATGCGTGGGCGGTTTCAGTTAGTCGTGCTGCACACATTATAACGGGTTATTTGAATATTCCTCTGGTAGTTGTGGTTTGTGCAGAGGCACTACTTCAAATAGGAATGTAAATTCATGGTAGAGTTTCGATTTTTACGTCATGCAGCCTTGTATACTCCAAAATGGCATTCGGAAGAAAATAAGGTAGCACATTTAAGTTTTCGCTAGAAGTTTAAAACTTAACTTCTTCAACAAACGAAGAATCCAACTAATTAGAAGCATCTACGAAAGCTTTTAGGAACTTTATTGGAGATTATTCTATTCAGAAGCGCGCGACTAGGGGCTTTGCATGGTCAGTACGAAGTCGTAAGAATTCGTAAGTCCCAGTCTTGACGCGTTAGCACTTTACATCGTAGCTAGTGCCGAGTGTTAGCCACACACTTAAACCGCTCGGTTGCGCTACTCACCATTTTCGATATTTTCATAGAGCACGATCCGGATTTTTGGCATATTTACAGTGCACACCTTGACTTTATCCTATAGCGCATGCAATTTACAAAAAATAAGCCTCCGCAAGCATTTTGGCTCAGCCGTTTTATGTTCATGAAATCCTTTCAGTAAATTAGGCAGTGTTTAAGTTTTTTTCGTGCAAAATGTTTCCTAACAAAAAGTTTTCACACCGGAAAAGTGCTTTTACCCCAGACACCTTTCTAAGAAATGAGAGCCTCTTTTGATTCACAGAATTTGAAAAGTAATCAGAATTTTGCCCTCAAGTTTCTATGCCTTTTGGGCACTATAGCAACAATCGCAACCAAAACAGCCACTACAACATAAGCAGCAACAAAGTGTACAACAAAAGTGGTCGCTTGAGCATAGTATGTAGTTGTTGTGGCTTGCTTGGTAAATTGAGAGGGTCTTCATGTGCACAGGAGTACACATGTGTATGTGTGCTTAAGTAAGTGCTCGTAAGCAGACACTTGAGTTATGAGCGCATAAAAGGCGTATATCTACAGTGGGGCGTCATAAAAGTGCAACACCTTTTTTAATGTTCTAATGTATCAGAATGATGAATCACACGAATATTAAGCATTATGAATTCAACTTTTAATATCTCTCTACTTGGCATGCTTCGAAGGATGGCAATAAAAAAGTTAAATTTTTTCATAAACCAGAAAAACGCGAACTTCGGCTGCACCGAAGCTATAATACCATCCACAGCCGCATTTTTTACTTATAACATAATGGAGTGTAAAGATATCTTGATTTTGATTTTGATCGTCCCGTTTATATGGCAACCATATGCTATAGTGGTCTAATCTGAACACTATAGAGATTACGTAATTGCCTTAGGCAGCAATCCGTGCCAAATTTCGTGAAGATATCTTGTCAAATGAAGAAGCTTTCCATACAAACACTTGATTCCGATCATTCAGTTTATATGGCAGCTATATGCTATGGTGGTCCGATATCAGCAGTTCGAAGAAATATCAGTATCTTGTTGAGAAATAAACGTGTGTAAAATTTCTGGCCGATATCTCAGAAACTAAGAGAGTTAGCATGGCTCAATCGACTCAGCTCGTGTGTCTCCGCCGTTTATTTTTAGGTGTTAAAAAATTTAGTGGTAAACTCTGAAATCACGAATCCACATATTTCAATATTTCCTAACTTTAACGAAACTTTTATAGTTCTCTTGTAAATATTTCTACATAATTCTGATATTATTAAATGTCGTAAGATTCTAGTTTGATTAATTTCGATTGATGGGAGTCGTAAATAACGGTAATTTAATATTTTATAATTTGTGAATATTATTTTATGAACATTGTCAACTTTGTTGTTGTTGCGAATGTAAATCAATACTTTATCGGGAAATTAAAATTAAATCGGTCCTTATAAGGGAAGTTTTATTTTTTACGCAGTTGGTAACTCCAGCTTAAATATTTTAGTTTTTTAGATATTTTAAAATAAGCTTTTAATGTACTTTTTAAACGGGTGGCATCACTTTTGAGAATGTTAAAAAGTTTTAAACTTAATTTTACTCTCAACATAAATTTTAAAATACATTTCTTACTCCAAATTTGATAACTTTAATTAATATTACATTTTGTTCCATACAGTTGGCAACCCTGTCAATATATGTACATACGTACTATGTTCTTTAAATATTTTTGTCAAATACCTCACATTTGATGTATGTACATATTTCTTATTTCTGTATGGAAATATATTTATTAACATTTTTAAAGGGATGGCATCTCTTTTAAGAATCCTAAAAATTCTAAACTTAATTCTACACTCCAAATAAGTTTTAAAGTAAATTTCTAAAATACTGCACATTTGATAACTTTAATTAAAATAAAATAAAAAAATCGTACAGATGGCAACCCTGTCAATATATGTTTTTTGAATTTTTTTCTCAAATACTTCATATTTTATGTATTTCTTATTTATATATGGATATATAGTTATTTATTTTTTTTAAAAAGGTGGCATCTCTTTTAAGAATGCTAAAAATTTTAAACTTTAAAGTAAATTTCTTAAACACTGCACATTTGATAACTTCAATTAATATTAATTTTTTGTACAGATGGCAACCCTATCAATATATGTTTCTTAAATATATTTCTCAAATACTTCAAATTTGATGCATTTCTTATTTTTATATGGAATATAGTTATTTATTTTTTTAAACCTGTGGCAACTCTTTTAATAATGTTAAAAAAATTTAACATAATTCTACTTTTCATAAAATATTTAAGTGTATTTCTTTGATCAATTCACTTAATATTAAAATAATTTCTGTTTTTTTTTTAACAGTTGGCAACCCTTTCAAAATATTAAAAAAAAAAAGTTTAAAATTCTACTTTCTAGAAACAAAATTATATAAGATTTTTTGTTTTTCTAATGTTTCGTGTTGCATTTATTTTGCGCTTCACAGTGCATAGCATGTGAAATATTATAGTGGCTCTGTAGGTGTGCCTGCGAGAGTGTTGGTCGACTTTTAAACTGCCGTTACCCACACTCACACAACGTAAATCACACAAGCTCATTTTTCAACTCTCCAAAAGCAAAACGAAACCAAAAAGTGTAACCACCATTCAAGCGAATGGGCTAGAGGTGAAATGAGCTAAGCGGTTTGTGTTTGTGTGTGCATATGTGTGTGTGCATATGTGTGTGTGTTAAAGTCAGGCAACGAGATTTTGATTGCATCGTGGCCAAATGCTAAGCCAGAATTTGCATTAAGTTAGAATAATAGGAAAGTAAGTAAAGCAGCTAAAGGAGCTAACGGAACTGCACACATATGCAAAATACATAAACACACACATGTACAGTTATATACCATACATGTATTTATACTAAGTATATATCCAATGCAACTACTGAAGGCGAAACTGCAGTTGGAACGCGCACATATGTATACTCATACGTATGTGTGTGTGTGTGAATAGTGGAACTCGCATACACCCAGCCAGCCATTGAGGCGACTAACAAAAGGCCAATGCCATTTTGTAGTTTAGGAAGTTCGCACCGAGCGCATACAAAGTGCAGTCTATTAATTTTTGTTATGTGCATTTGCATGTGTGTGTGTGTGTGTGTGTTTAAAATGTGCATAAGTGTGTGCTTTGTGCGGCAAGCGGAAATAAAACGGAAACAGCATTCATTTCCGCTTCCGACAAGGACGCTTTAGCTTTTCATTTACATAAAATCACTTACCGACACGCAGACGCGCACACATACACATAAACACACACGGATGGGTCCGCAGGTAGGCGAGTTTCATGGGAGGGTTCAAATGTATTTGCTTTAATTTATTAGCAACATATTTTTTCGCGTAACTGTCTAGGCTGCTCCGGTATATATGAATGTTTGTGTGTTAGATTTGTTGAAAACTTTAAAAATATGTGGGCTGAGAAAGGTTAATGGGAATGTGAATTTATTAATTTTATTTAAAGTTTTTGTCTTTAATAAATTCTCCGCGAAACTTTCGCATTTTATGGGAAACTTCTTCCACTGGGAAGTTGCGCAGAGCCCCACTTTCAGTGTTAGGTAAGCAGCGCGTACCTCCGAAGCCCATACCACAGAGACCTCGAGCAAACTGTAAATAATTAATAAGATTAGTAGATCCATTGACCTTTATATCGTTAAGGAATATACATACATTTATGTAGGTTAGGTTTCACTGACTAACTGTCACGCAATACATACACCTACAGGTCCTTTGTAATACCATATGGAGGTTCATTATTAAGTAAATTGACGTTGAGCAATCCCAAAGAATCGGTCAGTATCGGAAAGGACCTCTCCGAGCCGTTCGTAACCAAACGAGGTTTCACACAAGGCGACACCTTTTCGTGCGACTTCTTCAATCTACTCTTGAAGAAAATAATTCGAGCTGCAGAATAAAATAGAGGTATCATCCCACGTCACTGTTGACAGTTTGAACTTTGAAATCGTAGATAATTTCGTCTATCTTCGAACCCGTATTAACACCAACAACGATGCCAACCTCGAAATCCAACGCAGAATAACTCCTACCAACAGGCGCTATTTTAGACTGAGTAAACAATTCAGAAGTAAAGTCCTATCTCGACGAACAAAGACCAAACTCTATAAGTCACTCATTATTCGCGTCCTGCTATATGATGTAGAGGCATGGACGATGACAACATCTAAGGAGTCGACGTTGCGAGTTTTCGAGAGAAAGGTTCGGCGGAAGATTTATGGTCATTTGCTTATTGGCAACGGCGAATACCGCAGTCGATGGAACGATGAGCTGTACGAGATGTACGACAACATTGACATAGTTCAGCGAATCAAAAAACAGCGGCTGTGCTGGTTAGGTTATGTCGTTCGAATGGATGGAAACACTCCAGCTCTGAAAGTATTCGACACAGTACCTGCTGGTGGAAGCAGAGGAAGAGGAACACCTTCACTTCGTTGGAAAGACCAGGTGGAGAAGGACCTGGCTTCGCTTGAAATCTCCAATTGCAGCCAAGCAGCAAAAGGGAAGAACGACTGGCGCGCTGTTGTAAACTTGGCTAATCTTACAGTCATCAAAAAAAAAAAAAAAAATAATGTAATATTTTTTCATTGTATCGAAAATGTCAAATTTTGTACCGAAAAGTGATAAATAGCGGAAAGCATTAATTTTTTGTTTCCATTTGAAGAAAAGTGCTGCACAGTCGCATCGAATGCTTGCCGAGTTACATGATCAGGTGATCATGCTCTATCAGAAGCAACAATCAAAACCTGGTTTCAACGGTTCAGAGATATTGATTTTTATGTGACAAATGAAGAGCGCGGAATACCACCAAAAAGTTTGAAGACTCCGAACTGCAAGCAATACTGGAAAAAGATGATACTTTGACTCAAAAGCAAATACAGCCTTATTAAATGTTGCACAACAAACAATTTCAGATCATGTGAGTGAAAAGCAAATGGAAAACCAAAAAAACTTTTGTGAAAATTTGTTTCAAAGACACGAAAGAAAATCAGTTTTGTATCGAAATGACGCTGGCGATGCAAAATGGTTTAATTTTAGAGACCTCAGTGGAGAAACTCAAGGGTTAATCCGAAACAAGAATCAGGATCGACTGTAAAAATAGATCTATTCGGTAAGAAGGCCATCATTCATTTGGTGGGATCAGAAGGATGTGTTATATCATAAGCTTCTTAAACCTCGTGAAACTGTTAATGCTAATAGCTACAGACAACAGATGATCAATTTGAGCCATGCAGAATGGTACAGAAGACACGGCAAAGTAATTTTGTCACACGACAATGCACTTGCACACAAAGTAAAATGGGTTAAGGACACAATCAGAGTACTTGGCTGGAAGCTGATATTCACCAGACTCGATCCCTTCCGATTACCATTTGTAGTCATCGATGGGACACGCACTGGCTGAGCAACACTTCGGTGCCCACGCAGAAGTCGAAAATTGGATGTCTGATTAGTTTGCTTCAAAAGGCGACCATTGCTATTGGCATGGTCTCCACAAATTATCAGAAAGTTGGTTGAAATACGCAAAAACCAATGGTTAATATTTTGAATAATTTTACGAATGAAAATCAAGACAAAAAAATTATAAAGGATTTTTTAATTTTGAAGTATCTTTAATTTGGCAGGACAGGTACAACCTCATTTTGGAAAAAACTCAATTTTTTTCTCTTTAGATCGTTGTATACCTTATCTTCTAGACAATATATTCTAAAAAGCATTGTTTTAGGTTTCATTCAAAAAGACGGCCGCACCGGAACCACTGCAGCGGTGGAAGACCTTCTTTTTAATTGGATTTTAATCAAGCCATGTACTGTCAACTACACATAATTACTTAAAGTTATGTGAAATATACTTTTCCGTTACAACAACAACTTTATACACACAAACATGCTAACGAAGTCTTCAAAGTCGAGTTTACGCTGAAGCGCAGTTCAAGCCGAGTAAAATAAAAATAACTACACTGGCACTGTGGTAACATTATTGAATAGAATTTATACTTATGCCTACAAAATAACGTTAACTAACAGCATTTTATTTTATTAGTCTCCTACAATGGGCCGGCCCACTGTGCACGTGCAGAATCTCGCTTACTTGCGGTTAACCAATATGGCAACACTGGCATTACATATGGTGCGTATATCCGGCACAGCGAGCACAAAAGGCCATAAACTTGGTCAACTACTGTTACACAAAATATACGATAGTATTTCCATAAATTACACACACACACACCCCCATATTTAAATGCACTTACACAAAGCCATACATTATTAATGTGTGTTTTTACTTGGCTGCCATGTGACGCTGCTTACTCCCAAGTTGCACGCAAGCTACTATTCAAAAACAAAATCAAGTTAAGAACAACAATAACAAGAAAAACCAAAATAAAATTGTGAGAAAGATGGCAAACATTTTGCAGTTTCGAATTTCGAGGTTACAGCTCCACCTTGGCCCTTAGCTGTAAGCACACGACGCTTGAGGGTCGCTACCAGTGCAGCTGCGTTCGTAGCCATTATTGTCGTTCTTGTTGTTGTTATGTGCCGTTACAAGGCCGATATGCAACACGAAGCGAGCCGCTGCTTGCCGGATGCAACACATCTTGGGAGTTTCCATTGTTACTGTAATGATATTACTGGTAAAAGCCCAGACGGCACAAGTTTTGCCGGCTGCTTGGTCTATAGTATATTGTTTAAAGTTATTTTAATAACTGTAATGATATATGCATATTAAGTTTATTAAGATACGTAAATGTGTAAGATTTCTAGAGGGTGGAACATTTTCATGTACTCAGATGCTTTGAAAAATATTGGAATATGGACGCAAAAGCCTTAATCTCTGTCTTATTTGCAACTTGGAAAATGTCGAGTATAAATAACACTCTAGAAATGCCCTGAAAACTACTGCATATTTAATACATCGGTTTTGAAAATTATACCGTTTTCAGCAAAAATGGAAAATTTCAAGGTTATGTTTTTAGTGTGGAGAATAGAGTCATGTGTAGAAATTCACGCAAGTGAGGAAAGTTCTCTGAGCGTCATTCACTTGGGAGTGACCTTAAACGATTATCTCACATAAGATGCAAGCAGCTCACGACTTCCAGTCTTAGACCAAGTATCCTCCGGCTAGCCAAAGAACACCCGTTTGAAGGCGAGCTACAGTGAGAAAGCGAACCATCCCTCCCCATGGTTTTGCGTTGGGTTTGGAACCCGCTACGTAAAAAACGCCCAATGAAAAATAAACAAGTGTCTCGGATAAGAGCAAAATATTTCCTGTTCTCAAACAAAACAGTTGTCGCACTAGCGAATTGGTTCCCACATCACTGTTGACAGTCATAACTTTGAAGTAGTAGATCATTTCGTCTATCTTGGAACCAGTATTAACACCACCAACAATGTTAGCCTCGAAATCCAACGCAGAATAACTCTTGCCAACAGGTGCTACTTCGGACTGAGTAAGTCCTCTCTCGACGAACAAAGACCAAACTCTATAAGTCACTCATCATTTCTATTCTGCTATATGGTTAGGAGGCAGGGACGTTGACAGCATCTGATGAGTCGATGTTGTGAGTTTTCGAAAGAAAAGCTCTGGTTCTTTGTGCATTGGCAACGGCGAATACCGCAGTCGATGGAACGGTGAGCTGTAAAAGTTATACGACGACATTGACTTAGTTCAGCGAATAAAAAAAAAGCAACTACGCTGGCTAGCTCATGTCGTTCGTGTAGATAAAAACACGTCACCTCTGACAGTATTCAACGTAGTACACGTCGGGAGAAGCAGAGGATGAAGAAGACCTCTACTCCGTTAGAGAGATCAGGTGGGGAAGGACCCTTCTGTACTTGGTATCTGGAGTTGGCGTCCCATATCGTCGGTGCCGGCAAACGGACATGACTAAATCGTCAACGACTCGTTACGTTGATCATTTATATATCTAGGTCTCTGACTTTCCCCTCTAAGTGTTGCAAACTTCGTGGCAAACTTAATTCAGGCTATAGAAATACGAGAAGAAGCTGACTAATCTAAAAATGAAAAAGTTTGTGTAAAACTCAGCATTTATTAAAAACAATTTAGCATTCAAAACAATACTAATCAAGCCCAACTGATGCAATGCAAATACATAATGTATATAAGTGGTACCACGCGTGACAGCTAACAAGCGTACCTTTTTCTTTATGCTGCCTTTTGGCTCTCTTTCTTTGTTATACAACTGTGATGTACTTACATTTACGCTTATATTTCAATCATACTCTCTCTTCCTTCATTCTTTGAGGTTTCAAGGTTTCAATTTTATTGCCTTTGTGGTTTGTCTTCTATTCTGCAATTCAATTACTTCTTTGGAGAATCTACTTCTAGTAAGAAGATATTAAAATGTACCGTTATAGTATATGCCTTTTAACTTGAATATGCATTAGCCTGTGTAGCGTAGCCGCAATATTTGCTTGTACTGATATAAGAATATACACAAGGTGCGTTCCAAAGTAAACAGGACTTAAAAAAATAGAAAAAATGGTTTTCGGCAAAATCAATTTATTTTATTCAAAATAGTCTCCTTCTGCTTCAATACAGCTTTTTGTAAGGTCCAAAAACATGTCGAACGAGTGTTTTAGCTCAATGGCCACCAGTTTACCGATGCAAGCCTTTTGAATGGCCTCTACGTCTGCAAAACGCGTTCCTTTCATGAGCAAATGCATTTTTTCCGAAAAGGAAGAAGTCGCACGGTGCCATATCGTGTCAATACGGGAAGCGGTTAATAGTTAAAAAGTGATTTTTGGTCGAATAATTGGTCACAAGCGTCGATCGAATGTTGGATTCTGAGCAATTTTTGGTCGTCAGTCAATTTGTGCGCAATAAACCGTGCACACACCTTTCATAAGCCCAAATGTTCAGTCAAAATGCGATAAAACGATGTTATGGAGTTGTTCAATTCCATTTCCATGAATTTTAATGATAATTTCGGCTGATTTTTGATGAATTCACGCACAGTTTCGATGGAATTTCCGGTGATCACGGATTTTGATTAGCTCACATGTCATCGTCATCTATGTCCTCGCGACCACTTTGAAAACGTTGAAACCACTCGTGTACTCTGCGATAGACAATCATCGCCATAACCTTGTTTCATTAATTGAAACGTTTCGGTAAAAGTTTTATCAATTTTAAAACAAAATTGAATGTTGGCTCTTTGTTCGAAGCTCATTTTCGCACCGATAACACGAACATACTGACACTTAAAACGCAATAACTTCACTTCCAATCCATGAAATGTCATGATATTCTCACTGGACAATCACTAAAAATACAACAACTCACATGTCAATTCAATTTTCATTTATAGCCTTCATGCAACACATCCCAACCCCCTCTAAACGTAACCAAAACTCTCATATGAAATACTCTGGAATTATTAGATTTTAGAAAATTCGTGACAAATATTTGTTTGCCACATTTTTCTATCACCCTAATGCATTTTAAATTTTTCTACGCTTTTGTCATGTATCATTGTTGTTCTTTTAGCCTACGTTTCATTTTGTCACTTACTATTGTGAAAGTATTATAAATAGCTTTCTTCTGGTCTGACAATGCGTTATCAGTTTCATGAATTTATTATGGCTCTGTTTACATTTGAACTTGCCTGCGTAAAGACGTCAACGTAAATTGTCGTAAGACCACAACAAAATGGCACATCCATATGACTGTAGTCATATCTTTACATTATAAATGTCAGCTTGCATTAGAACTGTGGTTATACCATCCGCATACTCACACTCACACATAAGTAAAATACGGCAGAAAAGCTCCGTGAAATTAAGTGAGTGTAATCAAGCTCCCTGGGAAAATAATATTTCAAAAAAATGTTTTTTGCTAAGTTAGTGGGACTGTCCTTAATTGCTATGCCAAATATGAGCGCTATCTGTCGACCAATTCATTTACAGCAGCTGCTTAGGTCAGTACATCTCAGTAGGGCCTTGCGATTTTTACAATTGAAAAAAATATCAACCACAGAAATTGTCTCAAATTTTCCATTTCTAACCAAATTTTGTGTGGGAATCGCTGTGGATATTAAAAAAAGGCTTACAGTGATTCAGTTTTATCAAAAACACAAGCCTACAGGTGGTACAAAGCCTTCAAAGACAGTCGAGAGATTGTTGAAGACATGCCTCGTTTTCGACGAACTTCGACATCTTCAACTGATAAAAATATTAAAAAGGTGAAGGATATGCTGCTTGAAAGTCCTGAGGCAAGCGTTAGAGAGATGGCAAGAGAGCTTGAAATATGTTGCGAGTCCGTTCGAATTATTTTGGTGGATATTTTGGGTATGAAACGTGTTCTTGCTCGACTCGTTTCGATAAAGCTGAATTTTTTTCAGAGAGAGGACCGTAAACAGGACTCGTTGGACATGCTTGATCATTCGAATTCCGAATCCACATTCACGGAGAGCATTATTACTGTCGATGAGACATTGGTTTATGAGTTTGATAAGGAAACATGCCAAAAATCATAGGAATGGACGGAAAAAATTAGCGGGAACCATAAAAACCACGCCAAAGCCGCTCAAAATTCAAGGTGATGCTCATTGTTTTTTTCGATATTCGTGGTTTGGTGGATCATGATTTTGCTATAGAGGGAAGACCGTCAATAAGCAGTTCCATTTGGCCGTATTGAGACGTTTCGTGAGAACATTCGTGCAAAACAGCTGGAATTGTGGAAGAACATGGATTCATGGATTTTACACGATGATAAAGCACTATCGCATCGAGCCACGATTGTGACCGAATTTAAAGCCCCAAAAACGCAATGAAAACCGTCGATCAACCACAGTAATCACTAGATTCGGCTCCGTGAGACCTTTTCTTGTTCCCCAAACTGTAATTGCCACTTCGTGGAACAAGCGTTTTGAAAACGTTTCAATCGATCGAAGAGGTAAAACAAAATTCGCTGAACGAGCTGAAGGTCATCCCAAAAAGTGCTTATGAAAAGTGTTTCGTGGACTAGAAAAATCGTTGGCATAAGTTTACGACATCTGGAGGAGCTTACTTTTAAGGCGACAAATTAACTTTTGATGAATAATTAAATATTTTGCGTTTTATTTACAATTTCCGTGTACTTTTTTATCGCAATGTATTTTACATTCACACACATATATTCATATACTATATATAATACACACACATTCATACAAATACATTGCATGGAGCCGCAGTCAGACGCGTGAAGTGGGTTTATCGCACAAGACAAGGTTGACAGGCGTTGTCACTTTACAGTCAGCTGCGTGTCGAGTAGGGTTTCCTACAAAGAATATGCACTTGTGTTAGAGAGCTTGGTGGAAAGGGCTAATACAATATATATTTACTGTATTTGTTTTGCGTAATTGAACATTTTATTTATATGCTTGCTGGAAATAAATTTGTATTTCTCTAGATATTGATCTCTTTATTGTTGTACGACTGTTTTTGGGGTATATGATTTCTACTTTCTTATATTTATTTAGGAGCCAAATCGATAATTAATAAATATTTACATCTCTACTCTCAGTATTTGAACGCTGCTCTCTTGTCGCAAAGTGGTCAAGTAAACGCAACCCCAAAGTTTATGTCAATGGGAATGTTTAAAGCGGTAAAAAATGTAATTTTGACTCTATCTTCAAATAAAAAACTCTTTAAACTTACCAATAGGAGGAAAGTTCACTTTAATTGCTGTTTCTAAAGAGACCTTTCATCGATGGCCGGACCAATAAGTCGTTGTAGTAAATGCATAGAAAATATCTTGTGTTGCTAAAAAGAGAAAATTTTAAAAGAGAAAAATTAATTTTATAAATTTAATTAAAAAATCAAAATAAAAATATTTTGAAGTCTTTAAGTACTAACTGTAAAAATATATATATATATTTTTTTTTATAAACATTGCATGGTACCTTTGAACGTTGAATATGTAATAACCCTATCAGTGAGTTCCACAATCAAGTACTTGAGAGAGCTGGTAATGAATGTTCTCTAAATCATAGCCTCGATAAAAAAATATTGATCAATCACAAGTTAATTGCCGGAGATATAAAGAAAAGAGCAAGAGATGCGTTTTTTTCAAATGTAATTTTAAAAATGTTTTGATAACACTCCCTAAACGTGAATACTCAATTATTTAAACATTTGAAACAGTGGAAATTCGTTTTACTATACTTCCCACCTGTCTTACTCTCGCTCTCTACATCAGTACTTCCGCTTTGGGGCAACAAATGATTGTTAATTAGATTATGTCAAAAGCAGCACTTCAACGCTGTTTGGCTAGTAATATAGGGTGGTGCAGTAGGATGCGCGTTTTACAGAAGAAAAATGTTTTTGTTTTTTTTTTTTGTTTTAAGTAGGAGGAAGCAACAAAAGTCAGAGTCGGAACTTGAATCCGCTAAACCTAACCTACTTCAAACTCCAGATTCTCGCATGGAACCACCTGATTAAGTATTACTTCGTGGGAGTCATAAGACATTTAAGTCTCGTCTATGGCACGGACTGACGGACACCCACTCTGCTCTGAAAGAATACATGCTCAGAGTCTTCAAAGCATTCTGAAGACGTCGGACAATTCGGACTAATATCGTGTTGGAATCTGTACAGATAGCTTCTAAAGCAGCCATGTCCACTTAGTATTTGGGTTAGGTGGAAATCCAGGTCGACATGTCATTTGTCGACCCTCGAATGGATGTCCGTTATCAGTCTGTAGGTCCACCGCCCTTTCAGTGAGATTTGCCACCGCTGCTGACATATTGTTAAGCTTTTGACTGTCTCTTCTCTTTTGGCTTCTATAGACGGCTCTGAAAACTTGTAGACTCGCTCGTATTCGTCTATTGTTGAGTCTATCATTACTCCTAGATATTTTAGTTGTGCCTGTTGTGAATGAATCTCGCCCAATCCTTTGGTGATAGATATACTTTTTTCCACTTTTCTAGTACTAACGAGCAAGACTTCTGTTTTTTGCCAGTTGGAAACTCATTGAAGAGAACCATTGGCGCAGACCATGGATGCGCTCATTGCATTTACTCTGGATATCTTCTAGGTGTTTAGCCACTGCTACCACAATAAGGTCGTCGGGCTATGCAATTCATTTAACGGCTTTCGGTTGGTGTCTCCTTACCACCCCATCATACCATGTCCCATGAAAGGGGGCCTAGTACCGAGCCTTGTGGTACTCCACTCGAAATAAGAAAGAAGCATAATGTACATATATACGTATAATGGTATAAACGTATGTACAAAGTACGTTATATGTGATGCCAGGCTTTGATCCCGTTGAATTGAAGATTGCTGGTCTACGCTTTCCTCAAAATCCTTTAAAAGATGTTGGAGTAGCAATAACAAACTTTTTCCGCAGATATTTCGCCAAACATTGAGGAGCGGCGAATCGAAAAAATAGCTGGTATAAATGGTATAAACTGGTATAAAAAATAGAAACAGAATAGCGTGCGGCTAAAACCCTTCGAAAAGGTACTCACGAACTTTTTTGTGGAAAATTATACCAGGTATTTTTTTCTTTTTATGAAGACGTTTTTATTTAAATATAACTTCAATTTACACTTAAAAAATTTGCGTTTGAACCAACCGCTAAGTATGGATATATTTCCATACATGTATGCTGCCAACTATGCATGCCTGTCGCCTGAGATCAGCTTTGGCTGAATGTCCACTAAACGGCAATTTAATTTCCGTTTGCTTTCGACCGCAGCAAGGGAGATGGAAAATTAGCCATATCAGGGATCAGCGCATTTTTGCTATGCACAAGCGAGAGCAGGAGGTAGTGATGTTATTACTTCAATGGATCAACTATCTAACTAATTGACCAACACACACTCACGCACACACGCGTACACAGGAAGTCGCTTAAGCTGGCTGACGCGACGGGATCCGCGTCATTGATGATGACTAGTTGTTTCAGGCATGCAATTTGAAACTTGCCACATGTCAGCGACACACAGGGGTAACGATGTTTTGTCGCCCTACTATAGGGACGCAGAGCGCGTATAATTCCATTGAAGCGCTCGGCACAATGATGGCGCAAGGATAAAGGACAGCGGCAGCAAGGCAAAACGTGGCGTTGTTGGGTTAAGTTGTTGCTCGTGTGTTGCATGCAGCGGTTGAGTTGGCTGAAATGCGGAAAATTAACACGCTTAACTGCGCTTAGGCGCAATGACTGACAACCGCTCGGCGATAAAGAGGCAAATTACCAATGTTTACCGCAGGCCACAGACCAGCCGCAATGCGGCCCAAACTACTATGATATGGGCAGGCGCGTTAGGGTGCCCATATGCGGGTATATGCATTTATATAAGTGTGTATGTGCGTGTGATTATTTATGAGCTGTTGGTTGAGTACTAAATTGCTCTGCGCGTGAGTGGTTGTGTAAGTATTTTGTACCAAATCGCATAAACATTACATATATGTATATACATATATAGTATATGAATAGATGGGCTGGATGGATGTGTATGCATATATATTAGACTATGAAAACTTTGCAGTCAGTTTTATCTAGGCAATTGTTTGGCGTACACTCTGCTCGCTGCTCGCTCAACCATGTCAGCCCGTTGTAAATTGCACTCACACGTTCAAAACTGTGTATGTGTGTGTGGGTTTGTGTGAGAATGCATTTTGGAGCGACTCTGCTAGAAGTAACCGTTAACTTTGCTCTGCGCTTCGATGTCTGTTAAACGCTGGTTGCCTAACGAATTTTATAATTGGTCCTGACACGCACCGATTTCATTGCTTTCCTTCGCATTGCATAATCGTCGGAGCGCAGAATATGAGGTAACGATGTGTTAGTTTCCAGTTTTGCCGACGTCAATTGTTGGTTTTCCTGTTTTTGTTTCAGCAGCGACGTGGTGAAATTAGTTTTAGTGTCACATTCCAATGTTTGCAGTGGTATTTATGGGTGGCTATAACGCCGTTAGGATGGCTTGCAGCATGAAGAGTGAGCTTAGTGAGACGGCTAACTTTTGTTTTCATTAGAGTTACCCGAAAGCCTGGTTGACTTAATAATGTGCAAATTTCATGAACTAACAAGTCAATTGAAAAGTCCCCGATCTGGCACATAGATGGCGCTGCAAAAATTAAATCCGGGTGATTTTTAGTTTGCCCTAATCTTCAAAAAACCCTTGTATAAATTTGACAGCTTTCGGAACATTAGTTTGTAAATTATATAACTTTGAGTGAAACAACTTTTGTTATTGTGAAAAAAATGGATGAAACCGAATCTTGGGTCTTAATAAAGTATTGTTTTTTGAAGGGGAAAGTCTAATCAAAACCTTGGCTTAATGACGAGTTTGCGGACAATGCTCTACGAAAATCAACCAAGCATTAGTATGCTAAGCTCAGCCGCGGTGAAATGAGCTCCGAAGACAATGAATGGAAGACCAGAAGAAGTTGTTACCGTAGAAAACTTCAAAAAAAAAGTCCACAAAATAATTTTGGATAACCATAAAGTGAAGTTCTTCTAGATAACTGAGACTCTGAAGATATAAACTGAACAAATAAATCATATCATTCATGAACATTTGGGTATGATAATGCTTTTCGCAAAGTGGGTGTCGCGTGAGCTCACTTTTGACCAGAAACAATGACGAGTTGATGATTCGAAACAGTGTTCGAAGATGTTTAAGCGTAATAAACTCGAGTTTTTCCATCGATATGTGAACATGGATGTAGCATGGATCCATCATTTTCCTCCGAAGTCAAATCTATTGTCATTCGAGTGAATGACACTCTGAAAGCGCAACAATCGGCTACTAAGGTTATACCGTCTGTATATTGGGGTGCAAAGAGGTAGTCTGCTTGAAACGGAGTTGCCTCTTAGGAGGTCAAGGACACCGCACAGTTCTCCGACCAGACTTCAGATGCAACTAACTTTAGACACGCACTGGCCACCATTCACAGTGGAGCCATTTACAATTTGACCAACTACAATTTCACCAAATACCTCTCAGTGAAAGGTATACTTGTAGTCAAACCACCACCCATTGCAGACGAAGAACTCAAGTTGGAGAATCTATAATCACCTTTGATTAACTTCATTATGGAAACTGTAGCAATTTAAACTCCTACTTCTTCAGAATAGAGCCCGACATATCGTGTATTTCCATCGTGCCATGAGTTCCCGTATGACTTAACCACTCCTTTGCCTATGTCTGGCGAACTCGACTCATCTAACACCCTTCTCCCTATGGTCCGATCCCGTCAAAAAGCATGTTTCTTGGGCCTACCGTCATATGAGTTCGAAGACAACCAACCTGAACCTTACCAACCAATAAGATAACCGTTACAAAAACAACAATAAGGAATATTTATCAACTCGGCTTACTATGCCAGACGAAATGTGGACTTTGTCTTAAGGCGAAGAGGAAATCTGATACTAAGAAGCTTACAGCTTTCATTGAAAAACAGATCTTTGGAATGTCCGGCGAGTTCAAGTAGCAGAAGATCAGCTAGACATTTTTGGTTAGGTTATGAAGAGTTAAGTCCAACTGCTACATCTCGAAAGCTACTAACGAAGTTCTAACCTCGTTTGGCCCTCTAGTGGCAAATATCAACCTCTGTGAAAAGTTGAGAAGTGCCTTTACCAATAACATTAATACTCCGCTTGTGACCATCAAATTATTGGTCAGATCTTCTAAGACAATGTCGTACTTCACAATTTAAGTCTTTAAACTTTTGTCCTTCTGAAAACTAACTCGATATCTCTCAGATCCGGCCAGCGAAAACTAATACAAATAACATCATCTATACTAATATCATAAAGAGGAAAGATTTGTACCTATTTTTGTATGTTTGTATGTTTGTAATGAATAGGCTCAAAAAGTACTGGGCCGATTTAAAAAATTCTTTCATCAGTAGAATGCTACATTTTTCCAATTTGACATAGGCTACATTTCATTTTGAAAAAAAATTAGGGATCCTTGGTAAAATTTGAACAATGTAACCGGAGGAGTAGAAAAATGAGTCTTAAAATGTCTTTCGTCGAATGCGCTGCCGAAACTATTAGCGATGGAACAAAATAATGTACAACAATATTGAAGAACATCATAATGTCTACAAAAAACTCCCCGATGGCATATGTCCAACTATTGTAGTTATGTCACTACAACAACATTTTTCATTGTAAAAATGTAAATTATTAAGTAATAATAAGAATGAAAATTATTAATGACAAACCAAATATAACTGTGGAATTTTTTTTCAAATAAAAATATTTGTGAAAAAAAGTGTTTTATATCCAAATTTCCAAAAATAAATATTTGTCTACCCCGTGCGATGCCCGGACGGGCTGCTAGTTTGTTATATATTATGTAGTAACTTGAGCAAGTCTGCAAACTTTTGAGTTGAAATTTATTATCCATGTCACATAACCTCTTGCCTTTAGCAGTATAAATTAAATTCTTTATCATGGCTTCAGTGCACACCTCAAGTATGTTAGTGATTTTCATACATATTTGTGTAACCCTGCAATGCATCCAATTTGTATACCGTAGAGAAAGTTGTTGTTTTGCTTTCAGTAATTTCATAGCGCATAGGCTGAATTTTTTGTTTTGCGGTTTACCTAATCCTCCGCTCTGCGGTTTGCAACTTCCATTATTGCCAGCTTCTCTGTGGACTCTTACTTCCTTTACACCGGTGTCGGTGAATTTTTCTACTCTGATTTGCCACATCTCTCCCACTCAAGTTAACCAGTTGCATTTGTGGCACATTGAAGTGCCTATCTCAATTTCCTATTCCATCTCTTTCAACGCCCTCAGATGTGGTTCCTCTCGGTCATTGCATAAACATATGCACTTACAATTTTTTTTACCTGAAGTTGAGTCGATGGAAAGTTACTGACATCCTTTCCATCAATAGATGCTTTGGAGCGTAAAATGTGGAGAACATCCCACAGGAATGAAACTGTGTATAGCAGTATGTTTCGTATGGAAAAAATAAACAACAACAAATTACCTGAAATGGAAAGTGAACACGCATGGAAAGAAATAATTGACAAATATATGTACATATGTTTTTGTATATCTATCGGGTTTCTTCTTTTCATTGGGGGTATTTTTTACGTCGGAAGCCCAAATCCAGCGCACAAAACTGGGGAGAAATGTTTCGTCTTATCGCATTAGCTCGCCTTTAAACGGATGTTTTTTGGCTAACCAAGTAGCACTTGGTCTAAGACCGGAAGTCATGAGCTGCTTGAGCCACATGTAAAGGGATCGTTTCTGGCTATTCCCAAGTGAATGGCGCTCAGAGAACTTTCCTCTTTTGCGTGAACTTCTACACATGGCTCCATCTTCCATTAAGCTAAAAAGAAGTAGATGTATACCGGTATTTTGGATTGTGGTCTAGGTGGAGGTAAGGTGATCTACTAACTGATTCGCAGAGTCTACCGAATTTATGGAGGAAACGCTTTTCCAACCTGCTGAATGGCAGTGAAAGCATAACAACTAAAGATGGTGAACTCGATTCTATAATCCATGATGATGGAGCGGACGTTCCATTGCCCGACCATGAAGATGTTCGAATACCAATTACCCGTCTGAATAACAACAAAGCGGCGGCTACCGAGGGTCAGCTGGCTGAGCTATTCAAATACGGCGACGAATAACTGATAAGGAGCATGTATCAGCTTCTTTGTAGAATATGGTCGGACGAAAGCATGCCCAACGATTGCAATTTAAGTGTGCTATGCCGAATCCATAAAAAGGGAGACACACTCAATCTGCGCCAGCTACCGTGGGGTAAGCCTCCTCAACATTGCATAAAAAGTTCTATCTAGCGTATTGTGTGAAAGGTTAAAGCCCACCGTCAACAAACTGATTGAACTTTATCAGTGTGGCTTTAGGCTTGGAAAATCAACAACCGACCAGATTAACCATGTACCAAATATTAGAAAAGACTCGTGAAAAGTATCGACACACACCATCTGTTCGTCGATTTCAAAGCTGCTTTGAACAGAACGAAAAGGAGCTGCCTTTGTGCCGCCGAATGGACGAAAACACTCCACCTGTGAAAGTATTCAACGCAGTACCCGCCGGAAGAGGAAGACTTCCACTCCGTTGGAAAGACTATGTAAAAGCGGATCTGGATATACTTGGAATCTCCCATTGGCGCCAAACAGCGAAACGACTGGCAGTTCGTTGTAAGCTCGGCTATAATCGCGTAAGCGGTGCGGTGTCTACTCCAATAAGGAAGAATAAGTAAGTATACCTCGGTCTACCATAGCAAGTCTAACTCTAGTTAATCGAAACCCTGATAGTCTGATAATTTCAGAAGATTTCTGCTTTATCCGACCATCCTCAGATTCTGATCATTAGTATCACATTTGGATCCAGTATTTTCTCTGAGGGACGGATTGAGAGAGTAAGGAATTTGAGAGATAAGAAGTTCTTCAGAATTTCAATCTGTATTTATACGTCATCACTTTCCTACTGATTTGTGTAGCAACATACATTATATCGTTGTTTGTTGTATCTTTTCCCCATTCTTCTTCATTTTATCTGGAATTTTTTATACCCTGAACAGGGTATATTAAGTTTGTCACGAAGTTTGTAACACCCAGAAGGAATCGTCGGAGACCCTATAAAGTATATATATAAATGATCAGTATGTCGAGCTGAGTCGATTTAGCCATGTCCGTCTGTCTGTCCGTCTGTCCGTCTGTCTGTATATATACGAACTAGTCCCTCAGTTTTTAAGATATCGTTTTGAAATTTTGCAAACGTCATTTTCTCTTCAAGAAGCTGCACATTTGTCGGAACGGCCGATATCGGACCACTATAGCATATAGCTGCCATACAAACTTAACGATCGGAATCAAGTTCTTATATGGAAAACTTTCACATTTGACAAGATATATTCATGAAATTTGGTATATATTATTTTCTAAGGCAACAATGTAATCTCCGAAGAAATTGTTCAGATCGGTTGACTATAGCATATAGCTTCCATACAAACTGAACAAATAGTTACTAACAGAAATGCACCTGTGAAGGGTATTTAGCTTCGGTGCAACCGAAGTTAACGTTTTTTCTTGTTTTTTATGATAGATTTTCATCAGTTTCGGATTTAGAGCAACAACACTAATGATAAAGTTTTTTGCTAAAAAGGCAATGATTCCACTATTTGATAACTACATTTTATAGATTTGTTGTATAGTATGTATTTTCTCAAATATTTAGACCATCGCTGTGTATACATACGAACTCAAGTAAACTCAGATACTTAAGATCATGAATTCCTACGAATTTTCCCAGTAAAAATACTCAGATGAAAGTTTACCGCAAGAGTTGACTTGAAAATGTCTGCATTCACACCTCTTGTAGCTATCTTTAGTTACAAAGAAACGTACGTGTGTGCTCTACAAGCGTGTGTACTTAGCTTGCATTCAATGTCTCAACATAACCTCAATATGTTCCCAACTCCCAGCTATTGACTTAGTCGCGGTTTACACACAGCGGTCGCTGCGGTGGATAAAATGCAATTGCCGGTAAATGCCGCCAAAGCAGAAAGCACTCATGTCATAACAACATAAAAACTAACGATAACAATAACAATAATAAGACTGAAGACAAAAGCGAAACATTGGAAAACAAACACAATAGTAGAAACAATGCGACCACTTGAGCAAATCGCACGCAGATAAGGCGAAGTGTGAAAAGAAGAATGCGGCATTTATTTTCATAACAGTAAAAACAGCAACTGCATCAAAAGAAGCAGAAAAACGAGTCGAACAAATCTTTCCGGAGTTGTGCGACAGATAGTTGAACTTAGCACCGAAGTTAAGAAGTTGTAAAATGGACCAAAAGTGGTGATTTGGGCGCAAAGGTATTCGATCCCAGTAGGTAAATGGAATTGGTGAGTTGGAGTTGGTGTTGGTCTGTCTTCAAGCAGCAGGTCTTTTAGAGATGCTCTGAACACCCGATGAAGAAGGTCATCGAATTAGGTCATCAAAGGCCACATAAAATCGATAGGTCGCTGGCGTGGCTCAGTTGAATTCTTAATTCTTCTTCTTTCTTTATTGGTGTAGACACCGCTTACGTGATTATATAATTATACCCTGAACAGGGTATATTAAGTTTGTCACGAAGTTTGTAACACCCCGAAGGATACGTCGACGACACAATAAAGTGGATATATAAATGATCAGTATGTTGAGCTGAGTGGATTTAGCCATGTCCGTCTGTCTGTCTGTCCGTTTGTATATGTACATATATACGAACTAGTGCCTCAGTTTTTAAGATATCGTTTTGAAAATTTTCAAACGTCGTTTTCTCTTGAAGAAGCTGATCATTTGTCGGAACTGCCAATATCGGACCACTATAACATATAGCTGCCATATAAACTGAACGATCGGAATCAAGTATAAATGGAAAATTTTCACATTTGACAATGTCACGAAATTTGTCAGTCACATTTATGTCAAAATATTCATTAGTGTTTGAAAAACGTGTGGTTTTGTGAGCTGCTAAAAGTGAGTTTTTCGTTTTATGCGATGTCAAAATTTGTTGAGCAAAGAATTTGCATTAAATTTTGCTTACGGAATCAATCTTCTGCTGCGGAAAAAAAAAATGTTTACAAGTGGTATAGTGAGTTCCAAGCCGGCCGTGAACGTGTCGAAGACGAAGAGCGTCTAGGGCGACCATCAACCTCAATCGACGAAGCTCACGTTCAACAAATCAAATATTTGGTGTTGAAAAACCGTCGATTGACAATTAGACACCTTGCTGATGAAGTTGGCATATCGAAAATACCATTTTGAAGGATGTTTTGGGTCTCAAGCGCGTCAAATCTCGACTGGTACCGAAAACATTGAATTTTTTGGAAAAAAGGCGTCGCGTTGAAGTGTGTGAAACGATGCTTTCCGACTACCAGGGTGTCATGAAATGCATTACAGCTGGCGATGAGACTTAGATCTATGCTTAGGACTCCGAAACAACCGATCAATCGAGCGAATATCGTGCCAAAAGAGAGCCGAGACCAAAAAAATCGCGCCAAAGTCGGTCAAAAATCAAGGTCATGTTGACTGTTTTCTTCCATTATCGTGGTGTTGTGCATTATGAATTCCTTCCAACCGGTCAAACAGTCAACAAGGAATATTATTTGAACGTTATTCGTCGTTTGCGTAGCGCTATCCGCCTAAAAAGGCCGGAATTGTGGAAAGACAATTCTTGGTTTTTACACCACGATAATGCACCATCTCATACTGCCATCGTAATTCGTGATCATTTCGCCAAAAACTCAACCCATATCGTTCTGCAACCACCGTATTCACCTTATCTGGCTCCGTGCGACTTCTGGCTGTTCACCAAACTCAAAAGAACGCTCCGGGGACACCGTTTTTATACGATAGAGGAGATTCAAGCCGCAGCGAAGACGGAACTGAAGGCCATCCCGGAAAGTGACTACAACCAGTGTTTCGAAGATTGGAAAATCCGTTGGCATAAGTGCATTGCATCGGGAGGGGATTACTTTGAATGGAATGAAATTTATTTGGAATAATAAATTAAGAATTTTCAAACTAAATACAATGTCACCTTTTTGGGCACTGTAGTAGATTAATTTCTAAGGCAACTATGTAATCTCAGTAAAAATTGCTAAGATCAGTTAACTATAGCATATAGCTACCATACAAACTGAACGATCGGAATCAAAAGCATTTTCTTGTTTTTTTATTATTTCCACTAGGTTAGGTTAATCCTGTAGGCCAATAAACCACGCACAGACCAGTTTTGGTCGTTTGCTATACCAGATGGAGTTCAGTTGCTGGGTCCAAGAGGTGTAGTCATCCTTTAGAATGCCTGCGCTTGACGCGAGTTTTAACAGACTCTGCGGCCTCACTATCGATTCCGCTTCCAAGTGCATAAGAGATGCTCCAATGTTTCCCTGGTCTTGACATTTCCTGCAGTCTTCTCAATCTATCAGCCCCATCCTGCGGACGTGTGTCGCAGTGACCAGTTTCCCATCAGCTTCCTACAGTCTCTTCTATCATTATCGCTTAGCAAAAATACCAACTCTTTAAAAAATTTGGTGAACTACGAAATTTTTCTTACGGCGAACCCTTTACAGGTTTCCTGCCAACTTGTGGCTTTTTTCGATGACCTAAAAGATGATTTCCTTAGTGCTTGTCTAACCTAACGGCTATATAAGTAGCTGCGAGAATTTCAGGAAGTTTTCATCTGGGTTTTGTGCAAGGATCGGACGCACAAGTGCATCTTAAAGAGAACGTAACTTCATCTTAAAACAATTGTTTCTCGGATTCCAAAATATGGCAGTTGGTAAGCATTTCTTAGACTAGCCAACGTTTCGGCGTTAGAAATAAGTATTTTACTTACTTGAATAGTTAACGAACTCAGGCCAAAGTTTACTTAAATTATTTAGGGTTCCAAGGGCATACACTTAAATCTAAAAAATAAAGGTAGAAAAGAAGAAACTGCGAAAGCGGAATACAATTAATGCTCTCCATTTGTCTCACTTAAAGCCACCATTTGCTGGCTGCGCTGTAGACAAATGCTTGAACTGCCAAGTGCAAGCGAAAATGCGAACCCTGACCGCAGCGACTTCCTCCTTGCTGGTGGCATCAATCTTATTCTTATAACTCTATTGCCGCTATTTATTATCTACTTGTTTGCTCGTTGGCTTTTAATGTATCTTTTACTTGCGTTGGCACAGCTTTTAAGCCTGCAATCTGACCAATTTATGCGCTCTTGTCAGCTGTCGCCGGCTTCTCTCTCCACGGCATTGAGTTGGTGGTCGTAGCTCTTTTATTTCTGCGCTGCAATTCGAAATTTGTCTTGTGGCTGCGATCTTATAGCACTTGGCATATGACAAGCGCTATAACAAGGCCTGCGGGTCAAGTCGAGTCAGACTCAGCTGTGGCGGGATGCAGCGTCGTTATGAAGAGTGCACATATTTGTTTTACTGCTCACTTTTTGTGTTATGTATGTCTGTATGTATGTTTTAAACATGTATTATTTTCCATTTTTCTTTTTTTTCCTATTTTTTATGACAACTTTCGCTGTTCCACACCACAAATTGTTGCACGTGGAGTTGACACATGGCAAGAAATATCGCTTGTGCTTCAAAATTCTCTCGCGCACACACTCTTTCAAACACACAACCTTATAGTGCTACGTTTTTGGCTTTTTCTGTGGGCGTATGAGTATCATATGCTACCAAAAATTTTAGGTTCACGTTTGTTCACGCCTACCATCTCTGCTACGGCAACTGGCTTTCACATTTCTTAAGTTGTCTTCATGATTTTGAAATACTGTATTTTTTCTGCAGCTGTCAGGCGTTTGCAACTCTCTCTTTTGTAGGAAATGATATTTGTGTGGAATTGTGTGGCTTCTTAGTGTGTGGTGTCATCTTTCAAGTGGCTGTATAAATGATTGCAATCACTTTGTCACAATAGAAAATACGTTTTAGCGAAATTATTTCCTTATTTTGATTTATTTCACAGTTCTCTTCGTGTTAGACATGGGCTTCATTAAAATATTTGTACTCAAATATTGCAGGTAGAAATTTTTGATATGAGGAATTTTTCGGTTTAGTTTAATATAAATCGATTTCACTAACTTTCTTCTCGGCCGAAAACAATGCCAGGCTTACACGCTATAAGAAATACTTCTGTTGTATTTTAAGGTATTCTGAGGAATCCCAATTCTTCTAGTTGTATTCGCCAAAATATTTTAGAAATAAACCTTTAACATCTATATCACATATTAAGCTCTTCATATAAGCGCTGAGAGCAAATGTCGCACCTTGGACCACTCCAACATTTTTAGCAAAGTTCGCAAGATATCGAAAGGAGCACTAAATCTATGCGCCATTAAGTATTCTAAAGAGAATTGGATGTGTTTTCCAAAAAATATCTGTGTTCTGAAATCTTCTCGATTCTTTTTTATTTAGTTCTTATTTTGATTATCAAGCCAGTGCTGGACCCTTAAGAGGCACATCTAGTGTGGGATTTCGAAAAAAAAAATAATAATTTGTGGTTTTTTCAAACACAGGTAAACCTCCTACAACGTAGTTTCCTATAACGCGTTTTCACTCCAACGCGGTTCCCAAAATGCGGACATTTTCTTATAACGCTACTCTTACAACGCGATTTTTATGAAAATTTTTCAAATATTTTCTATTTTAATTTGAAAAAGGTTCTCTTGCCCGATTAAAATTCTTTGCATTTTGTCCATACGTTGATTCCGTTGAAATTGTTGATGCGTCACTTATTCGTCTTTCAACACTAAAAGCTTGCTGGAAAGCACTAATACCGGAAATACACGTTCAGGGCACTGTTTCTACACCAATAGAAGATGAATATAGGAACATAGTGAGATTGGCGCATTCAGTAGAAGGTGATGGATTTGATAAAATAACAATTAACAAAGCAGATTTAGTGATAATGACAAATGAAGAACCAGTTAGAGGTAGCTCTGGCGATCTTTCCGATGTTGAAAATAAAAACTTTTCACTAAAAAATATTGCGAAAGTTTTAAATATGGCAAGGCAGGAAGAATATATTTTGGAAAACGACCATTTAAGTGACAGAGCAAAAATATTTAAACGAAATCTTTAAGATAATATAGCTCCCTATCAAGAAATTTATAAAGATTTGAGAGATAAGAGCAAACAAACTTCAATGCACGATTTTTCAAACCAATAATCGTCGAAAGGATGCCCGAATCTAATAATGGATCAAGCTCAGATTTTGAACTAGTACAGACGAAACGTTCGAGACCAATCATACTAAGTGATAAGAAGGTGTAAAAAGTTATCCTTCAATTTTGGCTTTACTTTTTATTAATTTTTAACTTGAATATTTTACGTAGAATTGAAATGTTATTTTATTTTATTTTGTTTTGTTTTTGTTTAAATAAATGGAATGTTATTAAATTACGTAATATATATGTTCTTATGACTCAAAAAATAAATACACAAAATTATATTAAGCACATATTTTTACTATACAAATTCCAATATTTTATTGAAAATTTTTTCCTTTGGAGCCAGACACTGATTTTTGTATAATTTCCTATAATGCGGAGTTTTTCAGGAACCTATTCAGCGCGTTGTAGGAGGTTTACCTGTATATAAATAGTTTATAGCATTAAAAATAACATACCAATATTTCAAAACGATATCTCAAATAGTTTTTGAGTTACAACCATTTAATTGATAACTGAACAGTTCAAGCAGCGCCTTCGTTTATGTTTAAAGACAAATAAACCGTTCATCATAAAATTAAGTTTTGTCTATTTAGTATACATACTTGTGTACTACATACACTGACCTATTGGTTTTCTGATCTGATCAAAAATCGATTTTCCGCAGGCCAAAAACGACCAAAAATTCCGCTATTTTTTTAAACGTATCCATTTGGTCAAGTTTTGATTTTTCTTATCGTAGATTATTGTAGGGAAGTTTAGTTAACGATATTTTTTCTTTCTAAGTTTCATCAATGGAGAAGGCCTGAATCACTGCAGCAGTGAAGGACCTTTTTCTAGCGCCGTCGGAGATCTCGAATAACTCAAAAATATTTCATTTTTTTTCTCTCAATGTGTATTCTTGAAATATGCATACAGATACCATATACCCTGAAAATTTCAAAACGGTGAGCCTCTTAAAGTTATAAAAAACGATCATATATGAGAAAGTTGTTTGAGAGAGAAAATGGTCAGTCATGCAGCGTTTTGTGACGTTGTAAAGCGAGTAAGTCCTACTAATAACTCTGTGTGGATAGTGAATAGTGGGTAGATACATATATCTTATAGGTGGGGTTCCGGTGAGTAAAGTATATATGACTGAAAAGCAGTGTCTTATAGGCTAAACTGTGCTCGAGATTTATTAATATTGGGTAGTCAAAAAAGTCTTTTCGTATTTTTAATCAAGTTTTAACTATTTTTTTTTAATCTCATATATTAACCAAATATACTATACCATTTTGATTCACCCCTTTTTGCCTTTTTCCGCTAGAGATATTATTCCATCAGTGTAATATTTTTATGGTTTCTCGGCGAAAAACTGAGATAAGTAATTTTCACAGGTTTCTTTTAAAGCAACTTTACTCCATTATGAATCAAATGGTAGTCCGATGGTGCAAGATCAGGGCTATATGGTGGATGGTGGCCAAGCTCTCCCAGTTATTGCCGAATCATCAAAGATGATCCCTGAATCCCTTTCTGTTGATTGCTTGCTTCAATCGCATCAGCTGTTGGCAGAACAATGTAGAATCAATCTTTTGATCAGGTTGGAGCAGCTCATAATGGATGATTCCTTTCCAATTGCATCAAATACTCAGCGTAGCCTTTCGAGGCGTCAATCCTGCCTTTGCGACCATTTTTTGAGCTTCACCACGCTTGTTGTATTGTCGCACATCATTGTCGTATTTGATTAGCTTTTCGTCGTTTCAGCAAAGAATCGCAGATTTTAATTCGTTTCATTAAAATTTTCACAGACAATTCATGTGGTACCCAAACATCGAGCTTCTTTTTGTAGCCAACCTTTTTTAAATGGTTCGATGTCTTGGCTGCTTAACTTTTTCAACGATAGGTTGACCAGGTGCATTTTTCATATCGTCTCCGTAAATTCCTCAAATTTCGGTGGTGGCTTGCGTGGCTTGCTTGGCATTCTTCCCATTTTTTTTACAAAAATTTCAAAATATGGCGAATTGATTCATTTTTGAACAGCTGTAAAATTTTTCAACTTCCCTAAATTTCATTTTTTTTTTGTTAAATGAAGCTTAAAATCTCACATTTCCAACACTAAATGGTATGACAAAGTATGGTTGGTGGCACTGGAGATATGTATATGACTTCAGCGACATCTATTGACAAAATATGAAAATACTTTTTCGACCCAATACATGCCTCGGCCGTAAGCTCGTTAGTGTTAAATAGCAGTTTTAGAAAATAAACTATACATATTGTAAAAAATGCAAGTTGGTTCTGTTTTTCACTCGCTCCGCTTTAAGCTAGTACTCGTAATTGACTAACACAAATTTAAAATGCAGTATATATAATTAATATTTTAATTGATGTAAATTAAAATGTTTAATTCTACAAATTTTTGCTTTTTCAATATAGAGAAAATTACTGCGGAATCTTTTCACACGTTTTTGGGGTTAAAGTATTTTTCCCGCTTGCCGACGAACAGAAGCGAATGTTGTTAATAATATGCATGTTTAATACATATGCATGTATGTATGTATGTGTATCACACATCTGCGCTTAAACCAACAGCCGAGAAATATTCAGCATTACTTTGGCATATTTTCACCTTCCCATTAATGAAATTACTTATTGGTATTTATACACTGGCTGCGTTGCATTACTTTTCCGTGTTAATTTAATGGATTATTCCATGGAATTTTTGATTATTGTATACGTAATAACGGAAGTGATTGACGAACAACTGGTTGAAAACATATGTTGTAGCGAATCAATATAAACGGGTTATTTCATGGATAAAAGGTACAGAACGTTTCTTCCAAATAAATCTGAAAACCAATACTTTAGCTTTATGAGTTTCCCAAATTTTACCGTATTCTTTGAAGATTATTTTGTCTGACCAAGTTTCTACCACATCATGTCTTACCTTATTTTGCCAGCAATGCGTAGAATATAGGTTTCCAACTGATCTGACATTTTGGCCCATTTTGTAGAACACCCTCACAAAAAAAGGATCTAATGGAGTTAAATCACTTGACCTAGGTGGCTAATTAATTTTTTTTTTAATACCACTTAAAGTTTTCGAATTTATTAATATCAGCAAGGCTTAAGTAAATGGAGGCGCTCCATGGCTTGCCGAAAAGTATTTGTAAATACAGAACCTTGATCCTGATTTTTAGCTTACAATAAATTCAAATTATTAAGGCGATCAATATCTATCCCAACCACTTCTCTATGTTCGCCAAAGATGTGTCTACTGCGACATTTCAATCTCAGTCTGTTAAAAGACGGGCAGTAGAGGAGGAAGTTAAAAGATAATTATACTTCGTCTTCATTCATACAGAACAGTCAGAATATTTAGCTGCAAAGGAGAACCTCTTTCGGTTCACTCTAAGCTAAAAGGATCCCGCAGTCCCACAAGTTCTGCTTCTTGACCAGCGGTTACTGAGCTCACCGGAGATGCAAAGATCCAACGCCAAAACGCTAGAAGACATCGAAAAACCGACTTGTTTCCAGTCGGATGCAATTGGGGAATGGATGCCCTCCCTGGAAAGCTCATCGGTTTTGCAGTTTTCGGCGACAAAAGTCTAATGTGGAGGAAGCTTGAAGCTATTGCTAATGAGGTCACTGAGTCGACTAGTTTTAAGCACACAGCGAGCTCAGAGGCAGTACAGGGAGCTTCTTGGAATAATATTTCTTGTAAAACTCAGGAATGGGTCAGTCTGTAGCCCATCTCTCTTATCTGATATTAATTTTAACGTTCCCGCCCGCTCTACCAGGCAGTTTAGACCCTTGCTTTTAGAATTTTCTAGAACAAATTTTGGGTTCAACGAACCATTCCGCCGTATATGTCAAGATTTCAATTCTCATTCCAGCACATTTGATCTAACTCTTTACCATTAAAAAAATAATTTTATCTGGTCTTAAAAAGTAACATTTAAAAATAATAAACTTTAATCTAATTCTTATTTTTGGCTGTTGAAATTTTTGTTTCTGTAGCTGAGCAGCTTAAGATCGCAACGATTCTAACTCTCTTGCCTTTTATGACTCGGCTAATTCCGCTCGTTCGCGGATGCACCAGGTTGGGCGGGAGGAATGTAATCGTTGGAAATTATAATTATTATAACCTCTCGGCTATCGGAGTGAATATACATCCCTCTGAAGGAAGCTGCAGAATATGTACATCTACTGCTATCTTGAAGGACACTAAAGTGGTCTGATAATCTGCAAGTAGAGTTGAGGGAGCGCTCTCGACAAAAGACTGCATTTCCTACTCTCACTCAATCTCACTCTTGACTTCGATCCAATCTTGAAAAAGCTCACTGCACCCTTTTCCAACACACAAGTCCCTCGCAGGTGCGTGAGCTGAGAAGGAACCACCACGAGAGGTTTGACTTCACAAAATATTAAAGAAATTTAAGTTTAAAATTAAACGTAAAAGGTGTTTATCGCATCTCGAAGAGAAAATTAAGACTATTGGAGTGCAAAATTGAATGACACGAGCGCAATGAGCGGGCACACTACCAGCTTAATTCACTTAAACGACGGAATCACAAATAGAAATATTTAAAAGGCGAAAACGAAGAATACTTGAATAATGTACATAAAGCTTAACATTTTATGAGAAAGAACGTACGCACAATATAAAAGAAAAACCAATAAAAGCAGAGGAAAAACGAATTGATGAAATAAATATTTACGAAGCAACGAAGCGTGCGGAGAAATAAAAAGGGAATTAAATTAAATTGCAAAATCACAATGTTCATACACTTATATGTAAGTATGTATGTCTGTATGTATGTATGGTGAATGTAAAAATCACAACGATGTGGCAGCATCAGCGCTTAATGAAAGTAAATAAACGCGCGGGAATTGGGAACAATTACAAGAGCACCCTTCTCAGTTACACACGTCCGCCTGCATTACGCCCAGCTTAATGAGACAGTTGCAAAATTGTACGAAAAGCGGAGAGAAAAAATAAAATTTACAACAATTTTCATGCATACTTTCGCTGCGAACGAAGAAAGCTGTAAGAAAATTAAGCTAAACAAAGGGCGCACATGTGAGACACTGAAACCCACACTTCGTGAAGACATGTACGAGTACGAGCTTGTGAGTCTGCGAGTACTTGCAAGATCAAGTGTGTTGTTAAAAGCCTGGCTGATACTATAGCAAGTCGAGTTAAGGCGGAGGTACGTGGTAAGTGGTAAGTGGTACGAGCAGTATGTTAATTGAAGTGTTGCAGGGGTGCTAGGAAAAAGTTGAAAACAATAACAAAGAAAAAAGTTGCGAACAACACTACTAATTGCCGGCACAAAGAGCTGAGTTGTGCGTGTGTTGATTTGTAGCTCGTTAAGCTTGCGCAGCGAAGACAGAGCTAACGTTATCTGTTTACACCCTCCAGTGGATATGAAATGTGGTTTTTATAACGGAAGCTACTGCTGACGACGTCACTAACTCGAGTTTATGGTTCATGGTTTGGTGTTATAAACAAGTGTAAACAGCTGTAGTTAGAATAGAAACTGTGAGTAGAGATTGAAGTGCGCAAACAGTCGTGCGATCAAATTTTGTTGCGAAAACCATTGAGAGTCGATTCGACGCCGTTCGCAGCAACTCGGACTAACGTATGGAATGACTTAGCGCATTTTACATTGAGATCTTAAACTGACAGCTAGTGCAAGAACTAGACATTTCCAGGCGACATCACTTTCCTCTATGTGTTGTGGAAAAGTTTCAAGAAGATCCGACGTTTTCGAGCCAAATTTTGTGCAATGATGAAGCCCATTTCTGGACTATTTCTGGGTATGTGTAAAATTATAGCATTTGGAACGAAGAGCAACCTGAAGAGTTTCAAAAGCTGCCATTTCATACAGAAAAACAACGTTTTGGTGTGTTTTGTGGGCGGTGGGAAAATTGGTCCATATTTCTTCAAAAATGATATCGTAACTGTCAATGGCGACCATTTTTGCGCCATGATAACCGACTATTTGATGACTGAAAGTGAAGCTCATGATCTCTGCGACATTTAGTTTGAACAATACGGTGCCACTTCCCATACATCGCATCAATCAATGGATTTATTGAGAGGACACTTTGCTGAGCAGATAATTTCACGTTTTGGGCCAATCGATTGTCCACCGCGATCGTGTGATATCACACCGTTAGACCTCTTGCTTTAGGAAATATATAAAGCCTGAAGTCTAAGCGGACAATCCCACTTCAATTCAGGTCGTTGAGCAAAACATTACGCGTGTCATTCGCCAGTTATCAGTCGAAATGCTTGTTCGAGTCATCGAAAATTGAACTCAACAGATGGATCTCATGAGCCGTAGCCACGGCCAACATTTGAAAGCGATAAGAGAAAGAAATAAATGCCAAGGAAGAACTTTCGAATGATAATAAACATTCGCCATTAAATTTGAAGTTTCTGTGTTTTTTCTTTAAAAGAGTGGGGGTCCCGAAATGGATCCCCCTTTACTTGAACTAAGGATGAAACCTAAAAAAGTTCTCTACTAGACGATATTGTTCGTAAATTTTTTCGAGAAAAAAGTGTTTAAAAGTAGCATTCATATGGCAAACTGTTGGTGCTGATTGAACTGAGCGGCTACACTTTCGAAAGCAGTAACTCAAAAACTATTCGAGTTATCGATTTGAAGTTTCAGTATGTTATTATTAAAGGTGTGGCCTATCAAAATATGGAAAACCTATAGTTTTATTTTTCACTATTATTGAAAATTTTCGAAGACGTTCCAACGTTCTAACTTTCAATTTTGCTACTGTGCCCCAACAAGTTGCACCTGAAGATTGTTTGTCTGCATGATGTAGAGGGTATCACACGCACTGCTGATTCACAATCATTGAATTTTTGTTTTTTAATTTTTCTTCTGCACAAATTTTGTTTGCTTCTTTAATGTTTCTCTTTCTTGCTGGCACAGAAGAATAAAAGCGGAAAAAGTGGGGATAATCGAATGGCTATGTGGGGGATGGAGAGCAAAGTGCTTGTGTCGAGTTGGCAATGAGTCAAGTGTTTACGTGGAACGTGACTCATGCGACAACAGCGACAAATTACACACACACACATACACATACAAATACTATAAAAACACACAGGCTCTCCTCTGCATGTGGAAGGGAACGAAGAAAGAGGGGAAAGGGCGCTAAATGCGAAATCAACACGCAATAAAACTGAAAAAGAATTTAAAAATTTATTTAGCAAGTAAAACTAAAGGAACAGCAAAAACAAAAAAACAGCCGAACGTAGAAAATTAAGGAAAAGCCTCAGCAACCAGCAGCCAGCAACCTCTGACGAACGTCAACGTTAATTGGCGTTAAAGTCGAAAGCGACGTTGCAAAAGCAAAAACAAGAAAATTTACAAAAAACACAAGCCGCTAACTACAACAATAATAAACAACAATTAACGCATAGCTAGGCGAAAATTTACAACAAAAAACAACAACAAGTTGACAGGAAAAATAGCGCAAGTCAACAGCAATAAACAACAACAACAGCAACACGTCCGTAATTGTTGGTGGTGTTAAAACAAAAAGCGTGTATTAGTTGTTGCACGCTGATGATGCGACAACAACAACACACACACACATATATAATAAATACATGTGCACATCTGTAGTTGTGACAAAAACAAACACGACTGAGAGCAACAGCATCATTTGCCAGTCAACAGCCATGTTGAGCTTGCAGTTTTTCGCGAAACGAACTGAAAATTGCAACTACAACAAAAAACTTTAGCTGCGAACAAACATGGGCGAAAGAAAAATAATGAATGGTAATATCAACAAAAGCGAACAAAAACACAAACAAACAAACAATGCAACGCGTGGGGGACAAAACGGAAGGTAGAAAAAGCGCAAATATACAACAATAACAACGGAAGGTTATATGTATACGTACAAGGTGAGAAAAAATGCTTGCATACAACTAGGAACGAGTATACTGCTGCTATAGGCACGAATGCCGTTTCGTTGAAGTCACAAAGTCAGGCTTGCAAAAATTATAAATTACCAAAAAAAATAAAGGAGTATATTTACATATGTACAGTATATATGTGTGTGTGATTGAGAGCGAGTCATTTTACAGGAAGCAAAAAAAGGAAAAATGTAGCATATGCAGCAAATATTCTTCACATCATTTTGAACAACTTTGCCTAAGAAAGTATAGGTCTATTACCGGTTTCGAGCCAGCGATTTTTAACGCGCAGTTTTTTTAGAGATAACACAAATTTGTTCATCAGTTCTTAAGATATCCCCATGAAATCGGCCCGATGGGACAACACCCATAGTCTCTTAGGCAAAGTTGTTCAGAATGATCCGTAAAAAATTTCTCGTAGCATGACGACCCGCTCTAATATACGTACATATGTTTTATATTGGTTAGTCGAAAAAGTCTTTTATTATCCTCAAAGTACATACATTTTTTTATAAATGAACATTAGATGATTTTTAACATCGAAAAAAATAAATCAAAAAAATTATACGTAGGCTGCTATATATATTTCTGGGCTAGGCAACACTAAGTGCTGCCAGGTGCAATCTCACATTTCCATTGGAAAGTTTGACATTTTTTAGCATAACATCACTCAGAACGTTTTGTCATTTAATCGTGAATTGTTTTATTTACAGGGAATTAAAAAATTCATCTCGGCCAAAAAATGGAATTAACTCGTGAACATCTTCGTGCGATCATTTTTCACAACTTTCGACGTGGATTATCACGACAACAGTGCATCGATGAGCTAAAATCTTTGTTTGGCTATGAAGCACCATCCTATAGCAATGTGAAAAACTGTTACAACGAATTCAATCGTGGCCGACGCTTGCTCAAAGACGAATTCCGTGAAGGTCGTCCAAAAACAGCCGTTGTGCCAGAAAACATCGATGCCGTACGTGAACTGATAATGCAAGACCGTCATGTAACATACCTTCAGATAGAGGCATGCCTATGCATTTCTCCCACCAGCATACATTCGATATTGCATGAACACCTGACCGTAAAAAAGGTTTGTTCTTGTTGGATCCCGCACAATTTGACAATCGCTCAAAAAAAGGCTCGTGTGGATTGGTGTAAAGAAATGCTGAAAAAATACGATCGCGGTGCTTCAAAAGACGTTTATAAGATCGCCACAGGTGACGAATCATGGATCTATGCGTATGAGCTCGAAACAAAACAGCAATCGACCGTGTGGCGGCCAATTGACCGGACCATTTCGTAAGATAACACGCTCACCACACTTTGTTTTCAATAAATCGATTGTGATATACGCTGCGTGGCATGTGGCGTCATCCTGTTGGAACCACATATTGTCCAAGTCTATAGCATCCAATTCGGCCCAAAACTATTGTGTTATCATTGAACGGTAGCGATTTCCATACAAAGTAACGTGTAGGCCCAATTATGCCGAAGGCCCATAAAATGCACCAAACCATAATTTTTTCGGGTTGCAATGGTAACTCATGGAGTACGTGTGGATTGCTGCCTAATCGATAATACATATTTTGCTTATTGACGAAACCATTCAGCTAGATATGAAGATGATTTTTCGTTGAAAATCCGGATGCTTTTCAAGTTTTTGCTTGTTTTTTAACTTGTTCTTGGATCGTGTATCTTTCGTTAGTCGTTTGTTGTCCTTATCGCTCTACTTTTGTAACGTCGCTATTGAAAACCCCGTTAAATAGTTGAACAATATCAAAAAATCCGGCAAAAAAGAATTTTACTAAATTATAATTACTAAATTTTTTTCAGAAAAGAAAGCAACCAGAACAAGCAAGGAATGTCTAAGAGTAACCGAACATTTCATACTCTTGCAACATGTAACTCCTAAAGTCTTCTTAAGATTATTAGAAAGAAATACTTTCTGAATTTCTGTAAGAATTTTTACATTTGGCCGATAGATGTGGTATAAAATAAACCGGAAGTTGGAAAATATTTATGTTAGATATATGTATATATGGAAGCTAAGGGAAGTGTCGACCCGATTTGACCCATTTTTGGCACAAATTGTAGTTCGATTTCGCCGATTTTAGGCGTGAGATGTAATAATTTGAGGTTTCCATTTGTGCAGAATTTTATTGTGATACCTTCAATGCTGCTTGAACTGAATTTTAAAGTTTGTTATGTGAGAAGTAGGCGTGCTTGTCACTAGATTTCACCCATTTTCATGGTAACTAATACAAATTTTTGGTTAACCGAAGATACCGAATTTGGTTGGAATGGCTATAGTAGCTGCTGAGATGCAGGGTTTCACCTAAATCTGCCCATTGACCAATTTTTAGTACAACTTCGAATTTGTAATATAAAACCGGCTTACACGAAAGCTTAAAAACGCCACTCCAAAAGCTTTTTGTTATTCTCATATGTTCCATAGGAATGTGTAAAATTTATATAGTAGTAAGCAAAAAATTTCGTTCATTTCAGAATGCATTTGACGCGTTCCACAAGTTCACTTCATCAGTTAATCCTTAAATCGGCAGCTATAATGGCTTTATGGTTTCTTTCTTATGAAAAATCAGCTTTTAAAAATGCGCTAAAACATATTGTACGCGATGTTGCAGCAGCGTCAGTTGACACGAAACGTGACAATGGCGCGACATGTTGGTGCCAAACCGCAATTTGCTGCTGCTGTTGACTGTTGACTGGTGTTACTCGAGTGGTTACACATTTGTTTCGCACTTTTCATGAACAAATGAATATTCAAGTGTGTAGGGCTGTGTATTTAAATATGAAAATGCACGGATGCGTAAATGCATTTATTTGTTGCATTTAACAAGTGTGAAAGTCATTTAAATAACACTATTTTATGTACATATTGTAATGGATGATCCAAGAAGAGGTACTTTTTTCAATAGCCTGTTTTGGCAGATCACGCGCAAGTCGTGTCAGGCTGTCATGTTTTGTTTGGCATTTCATCATGACAAGACTGAAGCCTAAGCAATGTTTATAAATCGTTCAACTTTATTACGAATATTCACGTTCAGTAAAGACTTATAGTTAACATAATCAACCCACTATTCGCAACACATCACCCTTTCTTGAGGACTGGCATTCATAATGGATTATATTCCACCGAATATACCATGTCCAGCACGCAGTGAAGAAAATACTTGTATAGCAGCCGTAGCTGAGAGTGTACACGAAGACCGTGGAGAGTCGATTCGACGCCATTCGCAGCAACTCGGACTAACGTTTGGAACGACTTGACGCATTTTACATCGAAATCTTAGATTAAAAGCCTGCAAAACACAGCTTGTGCAAGCAAGCTCTCCAAGCGACATCGCTCGCTCTATGGGTTGTTGAAAAGTTCCAAGAAGATCCGACGTTTTCGAACCAAATTTTGTTCTGCGTTGAGACCCATTTCTGGCTTAATGGATATGCAAGCAAGTAAAATTGCCGCATTTGGAACGAAGAGCAATCTGAGGAGATTCAAGAGCTGCCATTTCATTTAGAAAAAACAACGATTTAGTGTGGTTTGTGGGCCGGTGGAATCATCGCTCCATATTTCATCAAAAATGATGCCGGTGAGAACGTAACCGTCAATGGTGACCATTATTGAGCCATAATAACCGACTATTTGATGCCTGAAATTGAAGCTCGTGATCTTGGCGACATTTGGTTTCAACAAGACTGCCCACACATCGCATCAATCAATGGATTTATTGAGAGAACACTTCGGTGAGCAGATAATTTCACTTTTTTTGCCCGTCGATTGGTCACCAAGATCGTGTGACATCACACCCTAAACTTTTTCTATTCGAATAAATATATTATATATCTATCAGCCTTTACTTCAGTCCAAGTCTGCTGTTTTAAGTTGAAAGCAAAAATAAAATATGCATAAAAGCTATACTTAGCATTTTCCGTTCGAATTTAAGTGTATACTAAGCTCACTCTGTGAAATCCATACTGTGTTTAATTTTCAGCTTTTCATTTTGTATTATCATAAAAAATCCCTACCTACTTCTGCACAGGATTGTTGTTTTTTTTCAATATTTTTTATATTTGGAAAATAATCTAAAAATGTATAATATTTTATAATTGCCATCAGTCACACGCTTTTTAATTCTCCAACCACATCATTCTTTTTAAATACTCATAAATTAATGTGAGCAATATAAAAATATAAATTCGTGGTTAAAATTTCTGATAATTAAAATTAATACACATTATGGTGTTCCATAAAAGCAGTATGTATTATATTTAAACACGGAACCCTCTGCGAAACGAACAAACAGTAAGCATATTGCCGAACAGTTGGGCAGAGCACACTTAGGGGGTTATGTACAGTTAGGAGGCATTTTTCAAGAATTTTTTCTAAGCAAACTATTTGGTTTATTGATTCGAAATTTGGCAGGTATACTATGACAATCTTAGACTATATTCACATATTTTTTATTGCCAAAAATAATTATCGGGAACGTTGATATTGCCAATTTTGCAGAGGTCCGCAAAAAAAAGGCCTCTTGCGGTGAGCACGATATCTCTGGACTGGATCATCTAAAATGCAAAAACCAAATAAATTGCATTAATATAATAAATAATCTAGTGACTGATTGAAGGAATTAGCAAAAAAAAAAAAAAAATTTGACAAAATGGGTGCTACTCAAAGCAAAAGGTTCGATTTTCGACCAAAATTCAGGTCTTTAATTGTTTTTAAAAATAAGAAATTTTCATCGGATGGGGAAATCCTTCGATTAGTTACTAAAAAATGCAGTTAAAAAGCTTGTGTACAAATTTCAGACCGATCAGTTCAGCCGTTTCTGAGAAATCTTGCTCACCGACTTTGAAAACACCGTTTCGAGAAAAACGAGTTTAAAGTTTTGAAAGCACTTTGCAGGTAGTCGGCGTGCCTTCACTAATGTGTCTATAACTTCGAAAATATTCGTCGGATCGACTTGAAATTTTGTGTGTGTATACTCAGATATATATATAGTATATTAAAAAAACAAAAAAAAATCGATTTTTTGAAAATCCTAACTGTATATAACCCCTTGAATTCCAATCGTCGAGCATGCTTTCGTCCGACCATAATCTACAAAGAAGCTGATGCATGCTCTTTATTAGTTCTGCGCCGACATATTTGAATAGCTCGGCCGACTGACCATCGGCCCCGACGTTTTGTTGTTCTTCAAACTTCTTCATGGTTGGGCAATGGAACGTCTGCTCCATAGTCATCGATTGGGGAATTAGATTCAGCATCTACAGGTGTTATGCTTTCACTACCATTCAGTAGGCTGGAGAAGTGATCCCTCCAAAATTTTGGTATATTCTAAGCATCAGTCACTAGATCATCTCTGGGGGTACTAAAAGTATATGCTGTGGTCTTGAAACCTTTTTTCAATGCTGGGATCTAGTACTACAGATAATAACATTTCAGGAGTTAAGTGCCACCCTAATAAATATAAATGAAATCTCATTTCGCGCTGCTCATATTTCACTAAAAAATCTACCATCAATTATTAATGAAGTCTCTTCAAATAAAATCACATTAAACACTAGTCAATTATTTGCCGAAGTGAACGTTGTGTGCCGAGCATGAATAATTCACAATTAACAGATAAAACCAATGGCAAATACTAATTAGTATTAAATTACAGGGGGGCGGTGAGGAGGAGGATGGGTATTTTTCAAATAAATATTACCAATAAAAACAATTCTAATGAAATATTTAATATTTACTTTACACAAAAAATAATAATTAAATATTAATTTGAGTTGTAAACAGCAGCTGACTGACGCTTAACGGTAATTGAATTGCGCCGCAGTGGGAATATCGCAAACACACACACACTCATGCATTTGTATGCCTTAATCACACTAATTTGGTTGAGTGCTAGACATATAAGTACATATGCATGTATGTACCTGCCAGCGGCAACAAAAACTTCATTGCAATCAGTTGCAAATATTCCGAAAAAATTTGTAAATGAGCGCGAGTTTTTGCAATTTTGTTGTTGTTGTATTTCTTTATTTTAATACATTATGTATTGTTGTGTGTGGTTTTGTTAGAATCGCTGCAGTTTTGTCCTTTTCATTTAGTGCTTTGTGTTTAAATATTTCGAACTTTTTTCCTTTTTTTCGTTTTTCTATGCACTAATGTAGTCATTGTGTTCGCTGCAACATTAAATGCATTGTTGTTGTGGTTTTGTGTTGTTGTTGCAATTGATTACAGCCATTCATGGCACATTTGTATACACGCATTGTCATTATTGTTGGGGTAATGAGTGGCATATGTGGTTTATAATTAATATTAATGAAAGTAAAATAACAAAAAAAAAAAAAAAAGCCAGCCTAAAGAAAATTACACTTAAAAATGAAGCTATTTTTCCAATTTCGGTTTTCAACACGCTTTGTTGAAAATTTTCATCAATTATCAAAAACAGAAGTAAGTGCATTAAGGGGTTAGGGGTAGGCCTTAACAGTTTAGTTTATATGAGAGTTTTCAGTATTTTTTTTTTGCTACTAAATCACGTTATTTTACAAAAGCAAAAGCAGTAATATGGCATTATTATAGGATATGTTGACTTGAAGTCACGAAAATTTCAAAAAAAAAGTTTTATTTCCGAAGTTATAGTTGTTTGTGTTGACCCTGCTCCAAAAAAAAGGTACTTGCGCTGACAAGCATAAGTCCTTGGAGATTCATCTAAAAACAATCGGAAAAAAACAAGAAAAAACGTTAACTTCGGTTGCACCGAAGCTAAATACCCTTCACAGAAGCATTTCTGTTAGTAACTATGTGTCCAGTTTGTATGGAAGCTATATGCTATAGTAACCCGTTCTGAACAAGTTTTTAGAGATTACATTGTTGCCTTAGAAAATAATCTATACCAAATTTCGTGAATATATTTTGTCAAATGTGAAAGTTTTCCATACAAGCCCTTGACTCCGATCGCTCAGTTTGTATGGTAGCTATATGCTATAGTTAACCGATCTGAACAATTTCTTCGGAGATTACATTTTTGCCCTAGAAAATAATCTATACCAAATTTGGTGAAGATACATTGTCAATGTGAAAGTTTTCCATATGAGAACTTGATTCCGATCGTTTAGTTTATATGGCAGCTATATGTTATAGTGGTCCGATATCGGCCGTTCCGACAAATGAGCAGCTTCTTGAAGAGAAAATGACATTTGCAAAATTTCAAAACGATATCTTTAAAACTGAGGGACTAGTTCGTATATATACATACAGACGGACAGACGGACGGACATGGCTACATCGACTCAGCTCAACATACTGATCATTTATATATATACTTTATAGGGTCTCCGACGCTTCCTTCTGAGTGTTACAAACAGCGTGACAAACTTAATATATCCTGTTCAGGGTATAAAAATTAGTTCTATAAATATATAATCCTGGGCCTGATCGAAGGATTTTATTTTGCTTTCAAAATTAACAAAATGGTGGAATCAGTAAAATTTTTTTTTAATTTTTACGAAAAAATCAACAGTTAATTGGTCTTAAAAATTCTTGAAATTTTCGAAAAAATAAAAAAACATAGTTTTGAGAAAAATACCTTTAAAGTTTCACACTAGCGCTTTGAAGTGCCTGAGCTCTCTTTCTTATTTCTCGAATAACACAAAAACTGATTGTCTAATCAACGTGAAAATTTCAGGGAATATTTTTAAGATATTACACTTAACGAAAATGCAAAAAAAAAAATATTTTTGAAAATTCTAACTACCCCTAACCCCTTAATAAATTCCTAATATAATAATTGGTAATTTGAGTATGAAAGTAGGCCAAACCCTAAAGAAAGCCCTTAACATACTGATCGACATCAAACCGCATTCGACAACACTGATAGGAGCTACGTATACGACGCCATGTCTAAATTTGGTATATGGTTGTGCAGAATGACGTCGAGCACAAACATCAACTCCACGAAATTCGGGAATCGGGAAAGACTATTGAATACCAAACGAGATTTTAGACTGGGTATTTGCCTTCGTGCAGCTTTTCCAATATAAAGCTGGAAAATGTGATGTCCCACTGCAATGTCTACACTTAAAGTGCAATACTATCGGGAGACACAGATGCTACCGACATCATAGGCCTTAACAGTAGAGCCGTCAGGGCAGCCTTTTATTTTCACTTTTTGTTAAAAAAAAAAAGAAGCGGGCGAGCTTGGTCTAGTGATGAACGAGACAACACAAAGTACCAAGGTTTCAACATTACCAAAGTTGATGTGAGGACATAAATGACGATCAACATGTGGGCTAATCAAAATCCGTGATCACCGGAAATTCCATGGAAACTGTGCCTGAATTCATCAAAAATCAGCCGAAATCATCATTGAAATTCATGGAAATGGAATTGAATATCTCCAAAACATCGATTTTATTGCATTTTGACCGACAGTTTGTGCTTACGAAAGGTGTTTGCACGGTTTGTTCCGCATAAATTGACTGACGACCAAAAATTGCTCAGAATCCAACATTCGATCGACGCTTGTGACGAATTATTTGACCAAAAATCACATTTTAACTATTAACCACTCCGCGTATTGACCCGATATGGCACCGTGTGACTTCTTCCTTTTCGCAAAGTGCATTTGCCCATGAGGTCATTCAAAAGGCTTGCACCGGCATACTGGTGGCCATACCGGCCAACGAGCTAAAGCACTCGTTCGACATGCTTTTGAACCGTGCAAAAAGCTGTATTGAAGTAGAAGGATACTATTTTGAATAAAATAAATTTGTTTCGAAAGCTCCTTCAACTCAAAACCCATGAGTGGACAACGGGGCATCCAATGGATGGACCAAGTGCATTGCGACCTGTCTGCATTTGGTATGTACAACTGGCGTGACCTCGCAAAGGATAGAAATAACTAGAAAAGTTTTGCGTCCTCTGCCCAGACCGACCCATGATTATAGTGTCTAAGAAGAAGTAAAAAATCTTTAGTAAGATTTGACCTAATAACCACACCGAAATAGTAAAGTGTAAATAATAGAAAATCTTGCCATTTATGTATGGATTTTTGGGTCCTCCCAGCGCATATCCCAGATATTGACTTCTTATCCAAAAACCAAATGATCCCGCAGTTAACTCGGATCTTTGTACGAAGAGCTTTCTACCTTTTACTACAAACGTCTGATAGTCGCAAGGTCATGAAAGTTCCAAAAAAATTTTTAGAAAATGTTGTCTTTTATATTTCGGTATTCGTAAAAAAATTTTAATCATCGAAAATCGCTTAATTATTTTCAAAATACTTTCCCTTAAAACTCATACATTTTTGCATACATTTGAACCAATTGTCGAAGCAATTTTTTCACTCTGCTTGAGGTATCTGCAAAACAACTTCTTCAGGTGTCCAAAAACCTTGACCACTTAGTTTATGTTTTTACGAGCAGAAATGAAAAGACGTCATTCTGTGCCAAGTCAGGACCATATGGAAAATGATTCATTAAAGTGATGTTTTGAGTGCTCAAAAAGGCAGTTGTTCCAGTCGATGAGTGAGAGCTCAGTCTTTCTGATTTTTTGAAAAACAACTGCAAATAATTGGTTGTATATCACTAAAATTTTACTGCTCTGTGTTGTTCCAGTGTTATGGTTGCGATATGTTCATTTTTTCCAAATAAAAATAAAACAGCCATATCCAGCTTCTCAAACAAAAAAGGGCAACAATTTGCTTGGAAGTGCTTCGTGTGCGAACAACTTTTGTGGGTTTTACTTTCGGGCTCATACGCATAAATCTACGATTCATCACCTGTCACGATCTCAAAAACGTGTCGAAGCACCGATATCGTGTTTTCTTAACATTTTTCTCCACCAATCGATAGGAGCCTTTTTGATTGACAAATTGTGTGGTATCCAACATGAACACTTTTTCTTACAGTCAAATGTTCATGCAATATTGAATGTGCGCTAGTCCTATTAATACTCATAGTTGTCTCAGTCTCATGATCGGTTATCTTGCAATATCAGTTTGCTCAGAGCAGCAATAGTTTTCGGAACAAAAACTGACATTGGACGACCTTCTCGAAACTCATCTTGGAGTGATCTATGACATCCATTGGATTCATCATACCATAGATTTAGTCTATTTTTCGCCCGAGAAGAATCTTTAAAGTTACTGTAAATAACAAAAATAGCGCTCGTACGTCAAAATGTTCTGAGCACGCTTCAAAGATGAACCCAGCAGAAAGAGAATACGCCATATCAAACTGGGTTTTTCTATAAAGGCGAAAATGCTAGGCCGGCCGTTTAAAGAGTTCTTATGAAATTTAAAAAATACTTAAAATTAGCAGATAAAATAACGGATAGCAACCGGCCGCAATAAACTGTAAGCAAATAAAACAATCGATGAAAAATAAAGGAATGCAAAACGATTTAAGAAACATGCAAAAAAGAAGCGGCGACACCTTTTTGCTGCGCATTGTGGGGAGGCAAATAAAAAGTGAATGTAGAGAGGGAAGTGCGATAAAATGACTGCAACATGCTGCAATGTCGTTGACAAAAAAGCAACAATAAATAATGCGAATATGCGACAATAGCGGCGAAACACAGCTGCGGGCCACAACTCATTACTCTACACCTGACTCACCGCAATGACACAATACAACCCACTTTGCTGCTGGCAATTAGAAAACAATCGAAAAAGTAAATTGTGTTAGTTTACATAATACGCCATTGAGCGGTGAATAGCGGTGCATAACGGTTTAACATAGTGGCACATACATATGTAGATTGTAATTAGTAGCTTTAGATTAGCCAGAGAATACATTTTGATAACCTAATGGATGAGTAAAGCGGGGCAATGTATGAGAAACAGTTAAGACTGTCTTATCTTTCGCTGCGTGAAATTATTGTTTTTTCTACATCTACCAGAACTACCAATTATCCATTCGGTGCATACCTATCACCAAGAGCAAGAAGCAGTAACAGTTTCCTCCACCTGGTTGCACAACTTCATGAGATTGTTTCTAGGCCCCATTCATTACGTATAGCTCTGAAATACCTCTGCACTAGTTCTCAATCACCTCAATGGCTCATTGAACAAATGTAATCGGCTCTTGTACTCATTAGTCTGTGATGAATTGAGTAATACGTCTGATTTCATACCCAAGTCCATGCGCCTTTTGTTGTTGTTAAATGATTGATAATTGTCCATTAAAGCACATACAATAAATAATTGATTAGATCATTCAGGTACGCATTCAGTGTGTACCACACATGCGAGTGCAGTCGTGTTGTTAGTCACAATGAGTTCATTGTTGTTTGTCGCATAATAACTGTATACTCGTTTTTACGTATGTGAATACTTAGATTAAATGACAAACGGCTTTTTGAGGGTTTCTTTAATTAATTTACAAAAAATACACGCGCTCATATAGTTAATCTACTAAATGGCTTATGATTTTTAATTAATTGCTGGGTTACGCTCTAATTGCTTTCGGTCTCATACCGCAGCTAAGTTGGCTTGTTATTAGTATTGAGTGAAGCTAAATTTCTCATTCATCTCTATTCTCTATCGTTGACTTTTTTTCTTCCGTTAAAACCCATTTTATGAGTTCAAAATGCAGTAATTCTACAAACTTCTTCAGTGCAATTATGGTTAGAAACGGGGATCTAACATAATTCCGGTCCAATGATCGAGTCAGGATCGGGAAGAATCTCTCCGAGCCGTTCGATGCCAAACGAGGTTTCAGACAAGGCTGCTTCCTTTCGTGCGACTTCAACAATCTACTGCTCGAGAAAATAATTCGTGCAGCAGGGCTTAATTGAGCAGATACAATCTTCTATAAGAGCGTACAGCTGTTGGCGCACGCCGATGATATTGACAAATTGGCCTCAAGATCTGCGGCGTCAGTTTTGCTTTTTCCAGACTGGATAAGGAAGCGAAGAAAATCGATCTATGATGAGCAAGATGAAATAACTCATGTCATCAAACAAAAAGTCGACTTGGCTTCCATGTCACTGTTGACAGTCATGACTGCGAAGAGGTAGATTATTTCGTCTATCTTGGAATTAGTATTAACAGCAACAACAATGCCGACGTCGAAATCCAACGCAGAATATTTCTTGCCAACAGGTGCTACTTCGAACTGAGTAGGCAATTGAGAAAAAAAGTCCTCTCTGGACGAACAAATACCAAACTCTACAAGTCACCCATCATCCCTGTCCTGCTATATCGTGCAGGGACATGGACGATAACAACATCTGATGAGTTGACGTTACGAGCTTTCGAAAGAAAGGTTCTCTGGAAGATTTATTCGGCAGAGCGAAGGGCTGTACGAGATGGACATTGATTTAGTGCATCGAATTAAGAGACTGCGGCTACGTTGGCTATATCAAATGGATGAAAGCACTCCAGCTCCGAGAGTATTCAGCGCAGTACTTGCTGGGGGAAGCAGAGGAGGAAGAAGACCTCCACTCCGTTGGGATGATCAGGTGAAGAAAGACCTGGCTACACTTGGAATCTCTAATTGACGCCAAATAGCGAAAAAGAAGAACGACTGGCGCGCTGTTGTAAACTCGACTTTAACCGCGTAAGCGATATCTACGTCAATAAAGAAGAAGATATGTATCTGTTCAATAACTATATAAGATATATAGATAGAAATTAATTGAGGTTTTGCACTGCGACCCTTGAAATATGGTCCCACATGAAATATGGTCACAAAGGTCCAACATTCTGAACAATTCCACGAGCTTGCTGGGCGCGATGGAAATGATGTGATCTCTGTCCACGTAGACGGATCCAAGGGCCTGGAGTCTGTTTCTACAAATTGCTGGGCAATCTGGCATCAGGTGTTCTGGAGTTTCCGGTTCCATTTCGCAAACTGGCAGTTTGCACAAGAGGCTATGCATATGTATATAGGGCAACTTGAGCATGCAGTGCCCAGTATAGAGCACGCCAAGGAGACGGAATTTATCTCGAAGGAGGTTGGCCATATGTATAAACCTTGCTAAATTGTAACCTCCCAATAGCTGCTTAGCGTGGCCCGTTCCATTTCCTCCCCACTCTCTCCTCCAGGCGGAGCAATTCCTTTATGATGAGGTCCCACCGCAATGGCAGCTCAGCCTTCCTATACACTACTCCACTAATAACGATTTGACTTCATAAGCTAAGATCGCTTTTACTACCGCTGAGCACTGAATGAGCGCATCGCTGGTTGCGTTAGTCGCCTTGGAGAACAGTTCTATAACTATATTGTTGATGCTATTAACGACACTATTCCCATCAACTTTTTATATAAGGAACATTATAATAGTTTATCCACAATTTTCCGCACTTACATACATACATATGTCTACACGTACTACATGCTTGTATTCACTAGTGTTCCAATAAGCACGTACATATGTGCAATAAATGATGATGCTTATGAGTTTGCTGTAGCAATTATCAAAACAATTACATTTTGCATTAAAATGCATATGAAATTCTCAGCTAAACTCATATATAGGGTGCCACAGCACGTTGCATGAAACGTCGATCAATACATACTCCTCATTTCAAAAAGAATTGGGAGTTTATTCAGATTATTTGGTTAATTCTTCGTGGATATGTTTCCTATGCTGTGCTCTACACTTCAGCCACTCAAATTTTAGGTTGGAGAGTTATGTTTTGGATGATATCTGAAGTAATGAAACTGAAGAATAACTGATAATGAGTTAAGAGCAGTCTCAAAACATTTGAAAATGTAGAATTTGAAATGTAGAATGGAACGGAACGGAATGGCAAGGTATTTTTTATGTCGAAACCCATGAGGGGTTAACATGTATGGCGACGAAAGCAATTCATCTGGAAGCCGTGAGTGATTCATCAAGGAATATCTGCATACCTTGCAACAAAGATACAAATGGAAACCACCCATGACCAATATTCAAGAAGAACAGATTGTGTTGATAAAAAGCGAGACTTCTCATCCAACTAACAGGCCCGTGGGAAAAATTACTGAAATCCATAAAGGATATGATGAAATGGTGAGAGTGGTAACCATTCAGACACAAGATAGTATTGTGAAAAGGTCTATCAGTAAAATATGGCCAGACTACTCGGAAGAAGAAAGATAGCAGTTTCCTGCAAGAAAACACAAACTCTTATAGAAGCAGTGAGAACTTTGCAGGAGATTCCTAACATTTACTGCAAAGGCAATGAAAACATACATGACGTCATCAATAACGATTTTTATATGGACGATCTCATGACTGGAGCAGATACTGTGCAAGAATGTAAAGAGTGCAGAATTTCATTTCAGCAAATGGTTATCAAATAGTCCCGATATAAATAATTGATGAGCATATGCGGAAGGATAATGAAATTATTCAAATCGAGGAAATGGATTCAGTATACTCGACGGTGGAAATATGTCGCTTAAGGGGTTAGGGATTGTCAGAAGCACATTATTTTACAAAAGGAGTAATATGGAATTAATATAGAATGTATTGACTTGAAGACATGAAAATTTCCAAAAAAAAAATTTAATTTTCAATGTTATAGTTGTTTGTGTTAACCCAGTTCTAAAAAAAAGGTACATGCGGTGACAACCATAAGTCCTTGAAGAGTCATCCAAAATCAATAAGACAAAAAAAATTAATTTTATAAATGGATAATCCCGAGCCTGATGGAAGGATTTTTTCCAAAATTAACAAAATGGCGGCCTCATGAAATTTTTTCTAAATTTTTGGGAAAAAATCAACAGTTAATTGGTCTTAAAAAATCGAAATTTTTGAAAAAAAAATCCTTCGATCAGAACCGAGTTTATTATGTATTTTAAAAGCTGTATAAATTTCATTAAAATCTACTAAGCGGTTTTCGAGTTACAGTTGTCACCGATTCAAAAAACGTAGTTTAAAAAAAAAAACGCGTTTAAAGTTTGCCTTTTTGCTTTGAAGTGCCCGAGCTCTCTTTGTTATTTGTCGAATAACTCAAAAACTAATTATCGGATCAACGTGAAATTTTCAGAGAATATTTTTAAGATATTACACTTAACGAAATTTTAAAAATTTTTTGGAAAATTCTAACTACCCCTAACCCCTTAAGGGGCACCTCTTGGCACCAAAGCAATTTTGCACAACTCAAGATTCATAAAAGCTGATAGCCCTCACTTGTGCTCTTTTTTCTCACCAGAAAGTCATATGGACAACAGTTTTCTTTATCTCAAAATGTTCGCACGACACATTGCTATCGCTTGAAATCAGTTGTTGCAACACCCTGTATTTGCAAATTTATACTTATAGCGTGTAGTAGTGTAAGTACAGCTGTGTGCAATTCGTATAAAATTTAACATTTGCGTGAACAAATCGATCGAAATTAATTATAATATAAATTGTTTACGGAAAGTGCACTTTGCCCACACACATACATATGTATATATAGTATATGTATATACCTGCATGTGTGCATATGCATTATTGCATTATTTCCTTTATTTGTAGGCAGATCGTTTTAATATGCATTAACGCGCAATAATCGCTTTGAGGCATTGTTGTTGTGGTTTTATTTCCATTATTATTGTGGATTTATATGATTTTAGGGGCTTTTGTTTGGTTTTCCTATGTAAAATGTGTGCTTAAAATTACAAATCAAAGGATTATGAGTAAATAGTCGCATTTCTATTAAATTTGTTTGGCAAACGTGTGAAAGTATGAACACAAAAACAAACAAACAATTTTGCAGAAAATGAAATTCACAGACAATTTAGTTATTGACATATGCACCTTTGAATTTTGAAAGAAAAGCTTGACTGATATTCACACATTCAGATACATACAATTGTGGTGACAGCAGTTTAAAATTTTGATGGAATAATAGTAATTTTATATTTGATTATTATTTAAAGAAAAAAACAACAAAATCATGCTTTAAAATGTTAGTCAATACATTAAAGCCAAGGAAAAATGTTAAATTCGGTTGCAACGAAGCTATAAAATACCGTTCAAAAAAACACAAAATATTCTTTACGAAAACCTTGAGCAGCTTGCATGGCAGCTATATGCTATAGTGATTCGATCTGAACAGTTTCTTCACAACTTACATCATTATTTTAGGCAGTAACTTAAAAAAAATTTTATGAAGATATCTCATCGAATAAAAAAAATCCCATATAAGCACTTTATTCCGATCGTTCAGTTGCTTGGCAGCTATATACTATAGAAGTTCAAAATCGACCGTTCCGCAAAATGAGAAACATCTTGTTGAGATAAGGACAGTTGTAAAACCTCAGATCGATATCTTCTAAGCTGAGAACAATATATCTGAAACTGAGTTCACATATACATACGAGGTTTGACAATTAAGTAACGAGACTGATTTTATTGCCACGCTTGTGGTAAACATGTGACCTTGAAATTCCCTTTCTCTTTTTCCGGCAACTCTCCCCTCTCCATTGATATATATACCATCGCTCTAGCTGGTTTAGTTCACCTGCTGCGTCAAGTTGAGTAGACGTGTGTTTGTAGTGCTCGTCACGAAAATGGAAAAACGAAAACAAGAGCAACGCGTCGCGTTAAAATTTTGCGCCATATTGGGCAAAACAGCTTCGGAAACGTACGCTAAAATTGTAAGAGTGTATGGTGATAGTGCTCTTAGTCGTGCCCAAGCTTACAATGGTTTTCTCCGCGCGCCCCTCGCTCGAAAAAAGCTCGCATGAGCAAGTCGAAGGTGAAAACGATGATTATTGCCTTTTTTGATAGCCGTGGAATCGTCCACAAAGAATTCGTTCCACCGTGGAAAACTGTGAATCAAGTCTACTATTGCCAAGTACTCGAAAGATTGCGGAAACGAGTCAACAGGGTGCGCCCAGGCATAGCTCGTAACTGGATCCTTCATCACGACAACGCGCCCTACCACACCGCCCTCAGCGTGTCCCAGTATTTGGCCTTTAAAGGGATCGCCGTGTTGAAACAGCCGCCTTAATCGCCCGACATGTCACCTTGTGACTTTTTTTTGTTTCCTAAAACAAAATCGGTGGTCAAAGGAACCCATTATGAGTCGATTACGGACATCCAGGCGACCGTGACGAGGATACTCGCGGACATGTTATGAAGCATGGAAAACGCGCTGGAATCGCTGTATAGCTGCCCAAGGGGACTACTTTGAAGGGGATGGCAGAGTTGTAGAATAATCAAATAAACGGTTTTTATGGAATCAGTCTCATTACTTAATTGTCATACCTCTTATAAATGGACGGACGGGCACGGCCAAATCGACTACTCAGTAAAAGTAAGCAAACGAATCCAACCACATGTATCATGTGGTTCATTTCTTGAAATGTTATAGTCACAAAGAGAACGTCCCTAAAACTATGGTTTGACGTAATGTAAGGGCTTGGGCACCATGCTGCTAGAACCATTTAATAATAGACGCAGTTAGCTGTAACACCTGCAAGCTTTGTATTGTCGTGGGGAACCACAAACTCGCGAATGATTTGATTATAGCAATAAGAATACTCACCATTAAAATTCAGAAGAATTCGTAGATAACTTTACCTGCAAAAAAAGAATAAAAAAGTTAGGAATATTATTATTTAGAATAAAAAAAAACTTAAAGTTCAGTATTAACTACAAGAATAACTTAAGCTAAAAGTAAATCTACATAATATTGATTTAAAACTTATAAACATTTTCGGACGACTTTTAGTTCTTTTGTGACTCAGAATATATTTTACTTATGTAAGTATGTTTCCTCATTTCAAACAATCGAATTTTTTTATTGTCTTATTAAATTCTACAACACTTCCAGAATAATGTCCTACATTTTCAAGTTGATCCGAGTAATACTTTCAGAGATACAGGGTAGCTAGGCTAGGCCGACGTTTTTTAACCCGTTATTCTGGAAACTGTGTTTTTGAAGTCAGTTGACAACATTTTACGAGAACTACTCCACAGATCTAAACTCGCTGTTTCATTATTATATTGTGTTCTCGGACTATAACAGCATCCTTACTGATTAAGATCTTTTGATTTTTTTTCAGACCACTAGGAGAGTCAGGATCAATGTCACCAGGATGCGCCATTTTTTTACACCTGTCTCTCCCCCCCCCCTCTAATTATTTTAATTTTTTAATTTTTGTTATAAAGAATATGTATATAAATCCTATAAAGAACAAAAGAATTGAAAGTTCTGTCTGTGAAGTCACCTAACGAGCAGTTTTGACAGGTTGGAACGTAGAGGAAAGGGTATTAGGTGAGTACCTTGGTATGAAATTGAAAGCAGCTGATTAATAGGTTTTATGCTGGGACTGTCTGCATATAGGGGATCGAATTCTCATGGCAACAAGTTTTGATACGTTTCTGGATCTTAGCCGCCTAATAAAGGTCAATTCTCAGAGCTAAATATGTTGAAATCGTTGTTTGTTCGATTCACTACTCTGTAAAATTTAATAAATAGTAGACAGTTATTAAAATAGAACCCTTTCAACCTCTAATACTGTGAACATTTTTCTCCTATGAACTAAATAATATAATATATATTAGAGCGGGTCGATTTACAAGAACCCAAAAAAAAAAAGAAAAATCCTGTATGAGGAAAATGTTTTACGGACCATTCTGAACAACTTTGCCTAAGAGACTATGGGCCTATAATCGGTTCTTGGCTCTTCACCTTCACCTCTTTGCTAAGAACTGCTCAGCAAAATCGGGCATAGCCTGGTGGGTAATGGCGGAGTCAGGTAAACATCGTCTACATGATCCCACATTTCAACTGGGAAATAAGGTTCCAAGTAACCATAGAAAAAGATGCCTGGCGTTAAGGTATGTATGTTAGTTACGCGCAAAACTCTAAACACCTCTACGGAGGGCTTGAAAATAGACAATGGTGCAATATACAGTCCAGAGTTAGATAAGGCAATCTTTTAAGTTGCCGGACCACTGCAGTATATTTCAAGCTGAGGTCTTTACTACTTCAAAAGCCGCGGAGCTGGCCTCTAATGCACCTGCAGGCAATTCCAGAGTCAATATCACATAGTAAAGAAAATTGAAATCCGATGGAACGAGCTATCTGGATCCTAAACTGCAAAAATCATGTGTAAAAAGGTAGATCGGCAGTACACAAAATTTTTATTGGCATTCCATAGAAGAGACTGTAGGCACATAATGGGAATACTAACTGGTCACTGTCTGGACCCTCAGGATTGGGCTAACAGAAGGAGAAGACTGCAGAAAATGTCTAGGACAGGGCAGCAGGGAAACAATGGAACATCTCTTGTGCACTTGTCCCACATTAGCAAGACTACGCTGTAAGCATCTGGGCTCTCCACAGTATGATACACTGGAGGAGGTATCGAGGGTGAGGCCGCAGAGCCTGTTAAAATTCGCGTCAAGCGCAGGCAACCAAAAGGAGGAACTCCATCTGGTATCTCAAAGGACCAAACTAGTCTATGTGTGGCTTATTGACTTATCAGATTAACCTGACCTATACATATAATATACGAGTACATACTTACATGATATGTACATTTCGGCGAGAACAACATTTTGCCGCCACACATACAAATAAATATGAAATTGTATACAGTATAATATGTATGTAGTGCAATATGCAAATTTATGCATTGGACAATCAAACAACAACAACAGCAATAAATTCCAGTCCGCTTATTTATATGCTTGAAGCGATGCCAGATTTCATGCGATTTGTTTGCATAACGGTTAATTCAATATTCGTTGCATTTATTTACATGTTTATTACCTCGCGGGTGTTGCCATATTTTTAGCGAAGCAAAAGCACATACAAATTTAAAATTAGCTACATTTGGCATTTAAGGGTTGCCACAGCTGTGTTTAAGGCGCGCCAATGTGCATTCTACTTACGAGAATGCAAAGCGCATAAGTCATTGCTGTTGTTGCACCTGCAACGCACACACATACACACACACAGCGACTAATGCGCTTGACATGCATACTTGAATATCGCGCTTGCTCGCTCATTACTTACACAGTTAGATTAATAATTTACAATTTCGCACGTGCCACGACACTTGAACACCCTTACGTGGCAATAGAAAACAGAAAAATAGAAGAAAATGAAAAGTAAATTGCAGTAAAATAGAATTTATGACAAAAGCTGACACTTGAGCAAAACTCATAGCTCAACGCATGCACGCTCATCCATTTGTAATGCGCGCTCGTTCGCTTGCTGCGAATGTGTGTGTGTGTTTGTGGGTGGTTTTGGCATTTGCTGAGTGTGTGTGTGTGTGCGTGTGTGTGTGGCATTAGTATGACTAACAGGTGCTGATGATTCTTGAAACTTTAGACAAGTTAACCAGGCGTTGCCGAGACAAGACTTAATGAATTTCTCTCGGGTTTTAATTACTTGTAGACGCGTTTTGGCTGTAATACTGTGAGTTGAATTGCAAATTCTCACTTTGCCACTTACTTACATAAGCACACTTTATGGTGAAAATTTGCAAAATTTCATTTATTAATGCCACACCAAGATGGTGAGTTGTAACTCCATCTGTTCAAAGGTTTATAGTCTTGTTCTTATTCTTTTTTAAGGAGGTATTCAACTCTAGAATTTTGAAAGATTCGATTTTTTTTTCGTATATTTAAAGTTTAGACTTTCAAAAATATGACCTTGGAAGGATTTTTCAAAACTCGATTTATTTTCGGAGATACAGCCGATTTTGCGAGGTGGCGTCCGTGTTTACTAGAATTCTCTCCTAAACTTTAAACGCGTTTTTCTCGAAACTACTTTTTTCCACACGGTAACGGCATTATCTCAAGTTCTATACAACCGATTTACTTCAAATTTTGTGTGAACCTTTTTTATATAATGCTTTATCGTTCCTAACAGCATCGTGTCAAAATTTTTGTTTTTAATATTTTAAAAAAATTCAGGAATTTCAAAAAATAAGCGTAAAAAATGATTTTTATTTTCAGGCAGTCGCCATTTTGAAAAAAAAAATCGTTTCCCGGACTATAACAGCATCCTTACTGATTAAGAATTTCTTTTGATTTTTTTTTTCAGACCACCAGGAGAGTCATTTTTATTTACACCTGTCTCTCGCCCCCCTGTAATTATTTTAATTTTTAATATTTTTTTTGTAAAATTTTTCTTCTGTATTCTTAAGATATCAATAAAAACACCATAAAAAATGGATGGTAAAAATATTTTCGGGTTTTTTTTTTTTAATAAAATTTAAAAAACTGCCCAAAATTTGATTTTTAGAGTAGAATACCCCTTCAAATACCATTTATTGTGGATGGGTGGCAATAATTTTACAAAAAAATATTTTTTTTTGTATTATTTTCTGATTCAAAAAAAAAAAAAATGATGAATACTATAAGATTTTCCAGTTCACACACCCAAAGTAGTTTATCTTCTCTCTCTCTCTTTTCGGAGCATTCGAGATTGAAAGATTGAGCGGGAGAGACAGTAAGTAAAATATCGATATTGTATATTATGTAAACTTCACGTACTAAAAGATAACTGATTTCGAGAATTTTTACTGAAAAATGCAGTTGTAATTTTGATTCCAAACCAATTAGTTAGTAAAAGTGACACTCACTTAACAAAAGTGTGAGGTTTTTTTATTTTTCTATATTCTTATTATTCTTCTTTTCTTATATTCTTACCGCTACATACTTGTAGAGTCCTTCTGAAAGGTGTCTAAGGTCCAATTTTTTAATTACCGTTCCCACGACAGTCGGTTCGACGAAACCGGAACGGACCTGGATTTTTATCCGGCCAAGAACTGTCAGCTCGGCAGAATTCTGCCGTTGAAACAATAACAACAAACAATTTTTCTGAGTGCCAATCATAAAAATATTCGGATTTTTTAACCCACCCTACTGTACTTAGTTCTTAATAAACTAACCTGCTAGCTTTCTGATCAAAAACCATATTCAAACCCGATCAAAATTTCGGCAAAAGTCAACTGTTTTTTAAACACCGGCTTTTTGAAGATTTTTGGGTATTTTCTACCGTAGCGACCTGTGTGGCCGCTGTCTCTTAATTCGCTTAACTATGCCAATGTCAGTTCATCATTCCACCGAATGCAATACTCGCCGTGGCGAACGCGCAAAGGACCATAAATCTTTCGCAGAACCCTTCTCTCCAAAACTCGTAACCTTGACTCGTCCGTGGTTGTCATCGTCCATGCCTCTGCCTCATAGGACGGGAATAATGAGTGACTAATAGAGTTTGGCCTTGGGTCTTGGGAGGGGCCAGAAACGATCCTTTTACATATGGCGCAAACAGCTCTCAACTTCCGGTCTTTGATCAAGTACCCTCTGCGTAGACAAAAAACAGCCGCTTGAAGGCGAGCTAAAATGTGAAGGCGAACCATCCCTCCCCAAGGCTTTGCCCTGGGTTTAGAACCCGTCATGTAAAAAATTAAACAATTGGACGACGAGAAGTGATGTTGGGCCACTTTAGTTGAGAAAAGTTCACTCGATTCGCAGTTTCCACAATTACCTTTGCAACATCGAATTGATGTGGGCATACACGAAGGTGCCAGGTCGCTTAAATTCATCCAATTCAATTTTAAAACCGTACCTTTTAAACAGTAAGTAACGGATTCAGTTAAATACATCTTTACGCTTTACATCAATATTTCCGGAAAATCGTCATCCGCTTCGGTTTCTAACTATCGTCTATCTATATACCATACACGCCGAATTCTTCGAAATTATTATTCGCATGATATCGGCGTAGCGCCACGGTTGCTTAATTACCAACTTGACACAAAGCGAACTCAACGAACAAAAGAAGTACAAAAACAATTGCCAGAACAGTCAATTTCTTACAGTCACCACAACTCAGCAACTTCCATCAGAGACTTGCGAAAGTATTACTCTTTACAGACAGCAAAGTTTTCCGGGCCTCCTCGCCAACAGCTGACGTAAATGACAGCTATGAAATTAGTCTGCCACAGCAGACTGTTTGCCGGGGAACGGTGTAAAGCAGAAATTTTGGTTTGGTGACGAGTTTTGGCATAAAGCGTAAACTACTTTGCCAAAAAGGATAAAGCGCAGAGCCTGTCGAATAGCTGGTATCTAGCCTACTCGATGAGCAATTTGCTGTATATATGTACAGCTGTGCATATAAATTTGTATATACTATATGTACATATGTATGTGTATATGGATATGAGAGTGATTGTCACAGAGAGAAAGAGTTGAGTAGTCAAAAGTCGGTTGAGCATGAAGCCCGATTGAGCAGGCAAGTCGCAACTGTTGGTTCGCTTTACAACAGCGAATTCGGGACTCAACTCGTATTGCCTTTTCTGGCGAAAATGTTGTTATGCAAGGCACTGAATGATTACTGAATAATTGAGTAGTGGAAAATGAGAATACGCGAACGGTTGCAAGCGAAGCTGTGGAAGGGGTTCGCCAGTAGTTGTACGATGTGTATACATTATAAGTTGTTCGAAGGTGTTGTGTGGGGTTTAGAGGGAACCCACTGAGTTCGACGGTTATTCAAATGTCGTGCTTTGTATGTGACTTGAATACAAAATAAGACGGCAGCGTTGAATTGGAATGTAGAGCCCAAGGCAAATGAATAGTCATAGATGCATACAATGTTAGAATGATGGGTGGTTACAGGGTGCCAATAAGTAGCATAGAGTACTGTTGAAGATATATGAGGTATTTGATATTTGTGGAAGTTAAATGAGGTTAGTTTCGAAACTTAGCTAGGTATTACATAGCATAAACGACAGCTGAAGGTGGTTTTCCAAACAATTAAGCACTTTTTCATGACTAAATATTAATTAGTTTGAGAGAATTCATATGTAATTAGAGTAGATTGATTTCCAGGAAACCAAAAGAACGGAAAAATCTCGTATGCGTGAAATGTTCTACGGATCAATTTGAACAATATTGCCTAAGAGACTGTGTTTTTATAACCAATTACGAGCCAGCGATTTCTAAGGTGTTGTTTTAAGGGTTCTTAAAAATGAGTTAGTCAGTTATTGAGATATTCGAATGAAAGTTAGTTTGTAGGTGCATTTTGATATTCTATTCACTATTTGTCGGAATCAGTACAATCGGACAACTATATCATATATTTCTCATACAACCTACTGTTCAGATTTTTTAAACTTCGCGTTATAAATCGAAGACTCGAAACTGGTTTCAGACCCATAGTCTCTTAAACAAAGTTGTTCAGTATGATTCTTAAAAAATTTCCCGGAAACGCGATTGTATAGAAAAAAATCGACCCGCTCTAATGTATATAGGGTATTTTAAATAAATAAATATTTTTAAATAAATAAAAGAAATATAAACAAAAATCGGCCCACTCCGGGATTAGCAGGTATAGTTGACAAATTAATTGAAGTTTTTTATTAAGGATAAAAAAATGGCGAACTTAAAAAAACAAAAAAACCGATTATTTTATATAATTGAACGTGTGAATTTTTTTTCGAGTATTTTTTGCGAAAAGTTCATTCAAAAACAAAAATTTAAAAAAAAGCTCCCCAAAAGTCAATTTCTATAAAAGTTATGGCTATTTGAAAATAAAAAAGCCATTTTTTTGAAAAATTCATAACTTTTTTGAAGTTGGACAATGGGTAGAAAAGGATGGATAACTTTCAGCATAATCTAAAGGGGTCGGGTTCAAAAGTGGTCGATTTGGTATGGAGTACCCCATATGTAACCACTACACAGAATATACTGGATATGAAAGAGCAGGAAGTCGGTCGAAATTAAAACGATAAGTTCACTCGAAGTTACCTTTGCGCTTTATGACTCTCAAGGGGTCCAAAAACACTCTATTATTATCCCATCAGCTTTTGATTAGAAGAGCCAAACTTTTTTTTTATATAAGTGCAGACATCAGATTCAAGCATACGTTTCTATAAGTATTATTCATGACATATGTTGGGCCCTGCTTGTCAGACTTTTCAAGAATATAATCTCGTATAAGTAAAATCATAATTTATTATAAATTCCATTAAAATATACACTAGTCACCCTGTATTACTAAGTATAAACTGAGCTAATCGACAGCCACGGTGTTTTTTGTGCTTCTGCTACATGTCTTCCTTGCCCGATGACGGCCTACTGCCTTTAAAGCTACGACCACATGTATGTCGACTCAGCAACTGCATTTTCGCTTTGGCATATCCGTTCGTGACACTCGTTTGCTGCCTCATATGGATTCAACAATGTACAAGTATATAACTATGTATGTATATACATACAGAACTACATCGTATCGAACGTGTGTGCTTCTCGGCCCATCTATATGTACATATATATAAGTACATACTTTAGAAGACAAATGCATCTATGTAAATTAGTCTGAAACCAAAATTTGCTGGTTTATATTGTTGTTTTTGCGTTTTATGTATATAAATAGTAGCTGTATATATAATATTAACATATGTATGTATGTATTGTATAATCTTTCGATATTTGCTTTATGACTTGACATACAATATATTTCCCACTAAAACTTATTGAGAACTCCTAATTACTTTCTCATTAGCAGCACATATGGGCTCTTCAGAGAGAGTAAGTTACTTAAATATTAATTAATTAAGTTACTTACATTCTATTGCAATATATTAAAAGTGCTATTTAATGTATTTTATTGTAAGACTTAGCTCTGCTAACTAATTAGATTAATTATATTGGACCTGATCCTCTGGACTTTATATGAACCCTTGAAACTCCTGTTTCAGCTCTCATTTTCTGCCAAGATTTAAAATTTAAGTATTGTTATGAAGCTAAAGTCCATGGCTATATATATATTATTATGATACGTCAGCGGGCACTTTAAGCCAATTTTAGTAGAGACTCATAACCTATTTTTGAAAGTATTCGCCTGTCTATGAAGAATTCGTTGCAGAATTACTTGTATAAATGGTTTGCTTGAAGTTAGACTGCGTACGGAACAGAAGCGCAAAACAAAAGTACAAATAATCTTCGTATAGTAACCGAAAGAACGTGGACTTTCATACCATTGAGGACTGTTGGGTTAATCCGGTAGGCTAATAAGCCACGCATAGACCATTGCTAGGTCCAAGAATAAGAATAGCAAGAATAGCTAGGTCCAAGAGGTGTATTCATCCTTAGAATGCCTGCGCTTGCGAATTTTAACAGACTCTGCGGCCTCACTATCGAAACCTCCAGCAATGCGTCATACAATAGGATCCCAGATGCTTACAGCGTAGTCTTGCTAATGTGGGACAAGTGCACAAGAGATACTCCATTGTTTCCCTGCTGCCCTGCGCTAGACATTTCCTACAGTCTTCTCATTCTGTAAATTCCATCCTGCGGGTGTGTGTCCCCACCAGACAGTAACCAGTTAATATTCTCAACATGTTCTTACAGTATCTTCTATCGAGTGCCAATAGGAATTTCGTGTACCTCTAATCTACCGTTTTGCACATGACTTATGGAGTTTATGCACGCAGGTAGATCGTTCCATCGGCTTTTGATTTTCTTTACCACACCGCTGTCGAGATCGTCATATAGACAATGCATGAGTTTCCCAATATTGATCATATTTTCGGTTGCCAGACGTACACCATTCTTGGACATCTCGTACGCTATTTTATTGCCCTCGATGCTTTTGTGCCATGGCACCCCGTAGAAGTCAAAGCGCTTGCTTCTGTCAACCTTTTTTCTGCTGCCCTGCTTCCAAAGACACTTCTGTCCGATATGCAAAACGAGCTTACTGCCTTGATTGCTGCTTGACTGTCTACATAGATTCTGACTCTCGAATCGCCTGCATGTGCTTTAGAGGCCAGCTCCGCGGCTTTCGAAGTAGTAAAGACCTCAGCTTAAAATATACTGCAGTGGACCGGAAACTTAAAAGGTTGCCTTATGCCTAACCCTGGACAGTTTATTCGCGCTGAGGACTGTTAAGTCGAACAACATTCTTCCAAAATGTTTAAGCAATGTTTTCTGGCTTATATTGAGACTTTGTTGATATAAAATCTTGAATATAAGCTTCATTATTTTAAAAGCCTCGCGATCTTAAAGGAATAAGAATAAGAGTGTCCATTCACAAGTAGGAAAAATTGTTACTTTCAACTGGCATCGATTTATACATTCCATGACTTAATTATTAACAGTGAAAGTCAAATTGGGATTATCATAACGGTAAATAAATACTCACTTTTATGACTTACAACAGTGCAGATACGAGTACTGCAATTAAAAGTAATTACTCTTTTCGTTCGCATTATATGTTTAATACTGATTAAACTTGCAAAAGCTTATCGAAGACTTCAACTTTACCCACACATCTGAAAATTTGAAAATTCGCTTACTTGTAACGGTGCTTGGAAATTTTTAAAATGCAAATTAGTTTAAGGGTCTGAATTTGTGCCAAGGGACACTTTGTCTCTGATTGCCGGCATATTTTTCACACAACTTATATAGCTTCGTGTTCAAAAAGGAGCCGTCTAATGGCTGGCAGTGTGTTGAACGAGTCGTTAAATAATATTTTGATGTAGACGACGAACAATACACTTCGTTTAACATTTGAGCTGCAAAATATTTTGCAAATTTAATAACACACAACACAGAAAACCACTGACACACAATTGAGCGTTGGATACCTTTGAGTGGAAGCAGAGTTATGCGTTGCCAAGGCCACGTGGTATACTCAGAGGCAAGCGAGCATGCACATGTGTATATATGTATGTGTGCATGTCGGTAAGGATATAAATTATATGTAAATAATATGCAGTACACGAGCTCTGTAGGAAATTACTATCATTTGGTAATGTTTACTTAGGAATAGGACTCTTTGAGCAAAAGAAATGATGGAATGAGTTCAAAATTTTGCACACACGAGTCACATTGTCGGTGTTTGTTGAAGTCGTAGGTCTCCCAGCACGGTCTTCATAAGCGACCTCTTCGCGGTCCTCCAAAAAGGCATGGTACCACCGAAACACACCACTTCTAAAGCAACAACTGGGTAAGCCTGCTTGATCATAGTAACGTCTGTGTTACAGATTTACCGAGTTTCACGAACGTTGCATTTTCGACTTGCACCAATCATAGAAACACATCGCTGGAAAATGTTTGTCCTGATTCTCCAGGTGCTCGGAGACAACTGACCAGCCGCTCGTTCGTTAGCCAGGAGCGCCCTCTACCGAATCCGATCGGTGGGCGCACGCTCCGAAGTACAGTCGTGTACAGGAAGAAAATCAGTCCTATTACCTTCCGGAAAGTCAACCGTTAAAAAGTGGTTTGCTAAGTTTGAACGCGGCGAAATGAGCTCCGAAGACAATGAAAGCAGTGGACGTGCAAAAGAAGCATGAAGAAAGTCCGAAAAATAATTTCGGAAGCACGTAAAGTGGAATTGTTCGAGATACTTGAGGCTCTGAATGTTGGATATATTGCGAATGAACATTAAGGTATGCGAAAGCCAAGTGAGTGCCGCGGGAGCTCAGAATGCATCAAAACACACAAATCTATTGATGACGTTGAGGAGTCTTTGAAGCAGTTTTATCGTAATAAAGCCGAATTGTTGTATCGATATGTGGCAATGAATGAAACGTGGCTCCGTCATTTCACACTGGAATCCAACCAACAGTCAGCCGAGCGGACTGCAGGTGATGAACCGGCTCCCAAGCGTAAAAAGACACCAAAGTCGACAGGCAAGTTTACGTCATAACTGTTTTGAAACGCACCTGTTATAATATTCATCGACTATCTTCAAAGGGATATTAATAGTAAATGTTACATTATGTTATTGGAGCGTTGGTAGAACGAAATCGTGAAAAAACAGTCCCGTTGGAAGAAGAAAAGAGTGCTGTTTCATCAAGAGAACGTAGCTTGTCACAAATCAAAAAAGACGTTGTCAAAATTTCAGGAATAGGTCTTCGAATTGCTCATATACCGTATTCTCCAGAACTGTTCCCCAGTAACTATTTCCTGTTCTCAGACCTCAAAAGAATAATCGCTGGAAAGAAATTTAGCAACAATGAAGAGGTAATCACAGAAACTGAGGCTTATTTTGAGGCTTTAAACAAATGTATTACAAAAATCGAACCACTTTTTCACCATTAAAATTTCCTACATGGCAACATTCAAATGACATACGTACAATTTCAAGCAGAGTCATTTTAATATTTAATATTTTAATGTTGTGGAATGGATGTTTCGCGGATTTTTATTTGAATTAAGTTTTATACCGCAACACAGCAGGCAACAAAGGGCGGTTAGTCACTCAACCAAAGCGTTTATTGACACACACACACACACGCACACAGGCACACATGCCCGCACAGTCGTGGCCAATGCTCGAAAACCATCATTGCTTTAGCGCATTTGTGGCCTATACTAATATAATATACATATGTATGCATGTATGTGTTAGTGTGTGCATGTGTGAGTGTGTGCATGTGTTGATGTGAGTAGGCATGAGACTTACTGTGCGGCCCAAAAAGCTTTGAGGGCATTCAAAGCTGTTGGTTGCAGTAAACATTGATATACTCTTACATGCACATCCACACACACTCACATAGAAATATGTATGTATGTGACGTGTGCGTTTGCAAATATGCTATAGACTTAAAGGGTATTTATATGCGTGTATGTGTTCGCATTTCGTATTAAATATAAATACTCGGCATTCCGCATACTTTTCATTGCCATGCAAGCGCTTCGGTTACCGATATCTGGCATTATGCAACGCACACATACGCACGCTGGCGTGCTCAGTTGCCGAGTTCATTATATTTGCAAACATAAAATGATTGGAATATTTTCTATATTTGAGAAGAAAGTACGAATATAATACCACACAGTTTAAGTAATTCATACTCAGGTGACTCTATTTGGTATAATATTCGCATAAGATAGCTGCTTGAAGCTATTAGCAAGCAAAATTATTCTCTTAATTTGCAATTATATTTCAAATATGCGAATGATAAGCGGTGAGTTGCAGAATACTGAGTAAGAAATGTTAATCTCGAAATTTACATATGTGATACTAAGGAAACTGGCACCGTTGTAACCTATATTTTTAGATGATACCCTGTAGGAAAAATGTGAACTAGTCACATACGTGCTTATTATACCATTTGTACTTATTTGTATTCTGATAATCGCCTCTACATGCGATGATATTAATATCTATAGACGTCAACACTTCTAGTTTTGTCAGTCGGCATCTGTAATTTCTCTTCAAAGTTTGCTTTCAGCACGCACATACAATATTAAAAGCGTTCAAACAGCAATCCGAAGTAATTTCAATAAAAAAGGCGCTTAAAAGACTTTGAAAGAGGCTGCGCTCCGGAGGCGTAGAATGTATTACTACCTTCATATTACCACTTTCATAGCAGCTACCATTTGCTGCAAGATGCTTCAATGATATTTTTTTACTTCTTTACTGGCATAGACACCGCTTACGCGGTTACAGCCAAGTTTACAACAGCGCGCCAGTCATTCTTGCTTTTCGCTGCTTGGCGCCAATTGGATCCAAGTGTAGCCCGGTCTTTATTTACCTGGTCTTTCCAACGGAGTGGAGGTCTTCCTCTTCCTCTGCTTTCCCAGACGGGTACTACGTCTATTACTCTCAGAACTGGAGTGTTTTCATCCATTTAGACAACATGATTTAGCCACGTAGCCACTTCTGCAGAACCTTTCTCTCGAAAACTCGCAACGTCGACTCATCAGATGTTGTCATCGTCCATGCCTCTGCACCATATAGCAGGACGGGAATAATGAGTGACTTATAGAGTATGGTTCTGGTTCGTCGAGAGTGGACTTTAATTTTCAATTGCCTACTCAGTCCGAAGTAGCATCCGTTGACAAGAGTTATTCTGCGTTTGATTTCGAGGCTGACATTGTTGTGGTGTTAATATTAGTTCCAAGATAGACGAAAATATCTACGACTTCGAAGTTATGAAGTTATGACTGTCAACAGTGATGTGAGAGCCAAGTCGCGAGTGCGACGACTGTTTGTTTGATGACAGGAGATATTCCGTCTTGTCCTCGTTCACTACCAGACTCATTTGCTTCGCTTCCTCATCCATTCCGGAGAAAGCAAAACTAACGGCGCGGTTGTTGAGGCCAATGATATCAATATCATCGGCGTACGCCAGCAGCAGTACTCTCCTATAGAAGAGCTCTAATTATTTTTTCCAAGGGTAGATTGAAGAAGACGCACGAAAGGGAGTCGCTTTGTCTGCAACCTCATTTGATATTGAACGGCGCGGAGAGGTCTTCATGCTCTCAAAAGCACATTTAAAAACGATGAAGAGGTGGTGTGTGTCGATCCTACTTTCACGGGTCTCCTCCAAGATTTGGCGCATGGTGAATACCTGGTCAATTGTTGATTTTTCAGGTCTAAAGCTACACTAATAAGGTCTAATCAGTTTGTTGACAGTGGGATGCAGTTTTTCTCACAGTACGCTCGATAGAACCTTATATGTGATGTTGATGAGGCTTGTTCCACGGTTGTTGGCGCATATTGTGGAGTCTCCCTTTTTATGGATTGAGCAGAGCACACTTAAATGATCAGGAAGCCTAAAACTGGAGATGATGGAAAATTTCCGACAGTGCACTCTTCCAACAACCATACCCGTAAGCTTAGATCTTAGAAAAGTTCATCTTCACTCTCCTCCAACGATTTCTTCCCTTTCATTTGAGAAAAACGCGTTTAAGCATACAGTAAATTGGTAGGCTTTAGGAGCCTGTAACTCAAGAAATAATTGAATTCATTCCTTTAACATTTGCTTCACTATGTGCTTACACTAAAGCCAAAAATGTGATAACTAATTTGAGTGAATATATACAATCTTAGCTTCAAGTTCATAATTACTATTTTCAGTATTACATTCTTAATCAATTTGCATTTACTCTCAAAATCTTTCACCTGTTGGCACTTGTAATCTCATGAGCATCTATATATTATTATATATATCATTATATATACATATGTATGTATACTTATAGTATGTATAGTATGTGTGTATGTGCATTAACTTAGACACAATATCTAAATAGATAATTAAATGAGACACTAAAAGTTTAATTTGAGTAGCTCGACACTCTTCGACATTCCCGCATATTAGACGCCCTTAGGTGTGTGGGTGAACAATTCACCTGTAATTTGCATAATGGAATAATTGATGGCCTTGTTATTATCATGTTAGGTAACTTGAGTAATTGTTATTGTTGTTGTCTGCTTAAATGTTAACGTTGTTGTTGTATTATATTACATTAGCTTACTTGGAGTGAATTGGAATTAGCGTGTGCGTAGATACAACGCTACATATATATATATTAGGGGGATTCAAACAAATTTTTTTTTTTCGATTGGTACTCTATATAATATAAATATAAAATAAGTTCCCAGACACCTCTAAGAAAGCTTCTCCAAGCATGAGTTCTTAATTGTAACGGGAAGGTCCTCCTACACAGAGTTTTCTATTTTTTCTTATTATCGGATAGAAAAATTTATATCTCGCTTCCAACTATTTGAAAAAATATGTTATTCCTTAGATTTTGTAGGAAATTAAATGCTCTATAAAAATGGTCTCTCATGATTTTTCGATTAAGTTAAGCGTTTACGAGATATTCATCGTCAAACATCAATGCATATTAAGGTGGATCAAAAAAAAAAAATTTTTTTTCGTTTGATACTCTGAAAATAGGTTCCTTGGCACCTCTAAGAAAGCCTCTCCAAAAACCTATGAGTTTCATCATTCATAATAATTTTTTTTCATTGAGTTATAAAATTCATTAGAATTAAAAAATTTTGCCAAAAATAATCAAATTTTAACTGCTAATATCTTTTAAACGTTTGGGTTTACGAAAAAATCGTTTTGTAGAGCATTCAATTTCCTACAAAATCTAAGGAACAAAATATTTTTTCAAGTAGTTGGACGCGAGTTATAAATTTTTCTATCCGATAATAAGAAAAAATAGAAAACTGGCTTTCTTAGAGGTGTCTAGGAACCTATTTTTCCGAGTACCAATCTAAAAAAAATTTTTTTTGAATCACCCTAATATATATTTATATAAATATAGCTCTAACTATATAAATATACTCGTATATATCATAGTGTATATATATCTTAAAGATGTTCCTGCATATTTTTCGGTGTGAGAAGGTTAGCCTCTGCATTTGAAATGTAGAGTCAGTACTGGCGTTTGTATGTGTGTGACAAGCTCTTTTGGGGTAAAAAACCTTCTCCTTGGAGCTTAGAGTCGGTAAGTTTGTTTTTGCAGCTCTATTTATAATTCCTCTTGTGATTAGGATGCCTGTTTCCATATCTACAGAGTTTACTGGGATATTGTGTTTTAATAATTTGATTATGTAGACGTTGAGTTATAGGCACTGATTAAGGAATTGATGAATAATTTATTCCAAGCATATACAAATGAAGACGAAATGGGCTCCAAAAGTAGGCGGGGGGGAAATGATACTAGTACTGTGTGGCGTGGGGTTATACTATCAATTTCAAATTGATGAAATCAGCTTCAGCTGTAGCTTTGACAAACTGCTGGTACAGTTTTTTCTGCTGGTTTCTGGGAGTAAGATCTTAGTACTACGCTTCTAACTACTGTTTATTATACCCTGAACAGGGTATATTAAGTTTGTCACGAAGTTTGTAACACCCAGAAGGAATCGTCGGAGACCCCATAAAGTATATATATAAATGATCAGTATGTCGAGCTGAGTCGATTTAGCCATGTCCGTCTGTCTGTCCGTCTGTCCGTCTGTCTGTATATATACGAACTAGTCCCTCAGTTTTTAAGATATCGTTTTGAAATTTTGTAAACGTCATTTTCTCTTCAAGAAGCTGCACATTTGTCGGAACGGCCGATATCGGACCACTATAGCATATAGCTGCCATACAAACTGAACGATCTGAATCAAGTTCTTGTATGGACAACTTTCACATTTGACAAGATATATTCACGAAATTTGGTATATATTATTTTCTAAGGCAACAATGTAATCTCCGAAGAAATTGTTTAGATCGGTTGACTATAGCATATAGCTGCCATACAAACTGAACGATCTGAATCAAGTTCTTGTATGGACAACTTTCACATTTGACAAGATATATTCACGAAATTTGGTATATATTATTTTCTAAGGCAACAATGTAATCTCCGAAGAAATTGTTCAGATCGGTTGACTATAGCATATAGCTTCCATACAAACTGAACAAATAGTTACTAACAGAAATGCACCTGTGAAGGGTATTTAGCTTCGGTGCAACCGAAGTTAACGTTTTTTTCTTGTTTTTATAAGAACTTTATGTATGTTGCGAATATATTCGAAGCACTTGAATTTCAGAACCGACCGACTCCAACGGCCGCCATGCCCCTGAAAACTTTCACTGTTCAATGTTGAAGCGTTTTCGTGAGTTGAGGTTGAGAGCAGCCACACTATATCTACAAATATGGAGCCTATATAACATATTCATATACATTTGCCATTTGATTATGCCAGTCTACTGCATTTATACCAATTATTTGTTTGATTCACTTGTGAGTCGAAGGCGATTGAGAACTGAGCGACACTCATATCATCGCTAGGTAAACTGTTTGTGAAACATGCTGTCAACTAAACAGCTCAAAAGTGTTCTATAGAGAAATTTAGTAAAATTTAAGTAATAATTTTTTGCGGACATTTAGTGATCACTCAGTACTTTTCCTTCTTCTTTATTGGCGTAGACACCGCTTACGCGGTTATTGTCGAGTTTACAACAGCGCGACGTTGTTGGTTTCTTTTCCTTGGAAGCGTTTTTTACGTGGCGGGTCCCAAATCCAGTGCTAGGATGCACAAAAATAATTTGAAGTAGTTCTTTTCGAGGAAATCCGTAAAAATTGGACTACGATATTCCTAACGTAGACCTTCTCAACGCTGACTGCTGTCGCAGTGACATATTTTGAATAACTTCATAGAGGTCTATGTGAATTCGTACATCTAACTAGGTTGCTATGATAAACGATGACCAAAAATGTTGGTTTCAAATTGAAATTCGGTATTTTGGACACCATCAGATAATAGGAATTTGAAATAATATAAAGCCTAGTAAGCTTTTACAAAAATTCTGCTATTTTGACTTTTTGTGAATTTTTAGTTGAAATATGGGGTTTTTGATTTTATGTCGATATAATGTCTCCTCGTTATTATTTTAAATGGGAAACAAGTAAGGAAGGGCTAAGTTCGGGTATAACCGAGCGTTTAAGACTCTTGCAGTATTTATAACTCAATATGCACACTGTTTTTGGCAGTGTTTTCGTTGTGGGCTTCCGTTTTTGCGGTTTGTACAGCTGGCAGAGATTCCTTTTCGATGATTGCATTGGCAGTTTTGCGCTTTAACACAGACTTTCTTCTGTCTTATTCATTAAGGGTGATCCATTTCGAGATTCTCCACATTTTATTAAGAAAACACACAGAAACTTCCAATTTAAAGGGGGATGTTTATTATATTTGAAAGAACATTTATTATTTTAAAATTATCTCTTTCAAATGTTGACTTTGGCTACGTCTCAGATGCTCCATCCGTTGAGTTCCATTTTCGATGACTTGTTCGAGCATTTCGAATGATAACTGACAAATGACACTCATCATTTTTAGCTCCAAGGCCTGAATCGAAGCGGCATTGTCCGCACAGACTTTATACTTTACATATTCCTACAGCAAAAAGTCTTACGGTGTCATATCACACGATCTTGGTGGCTAATCGAACGGCCCAAATCGTAAAATTATCTGCTCACAGAGGTGTTCTATCCAAAATTCATTGATAGAAGCGATGATGATGATGGAAGTGACGCCGGTTTGTTGAAGCCAAATGTCGTTGCGATCATGAGCTTCAGTTTTAGGCATTAAATAGTCGGTTATCATGGCACGATAAAGGTCGCCATTGATGGTTACCTTTTCAGGGGTATTATTTTTGAAGATATATGGATCGATAATTCCACCGGCCCACAAAACACACCAAAACGTTGTGTTTTCTGGATAAAATGGCAGCCGTTGAATCTCTATAGCAGTTTTGCTATTTTACATACTCATTGAGCCAGAAATGGGCCTCATCGCTGAACAAAATTTGGCTCGAAAACCCCGGATCTTCTTGAAACTTTTTAAGAGCCGATAGAGCAAATCGATGTCGGCTTCAGTGCTTGCGCAAACTGTATTTTGAATTCTTCAAATTTAAGATCTCGACGTAAAATGCGCCACGCCGTTCCATATGTCAGTCCGAGTTACTGCGAACGATGACGGATCGATTCTTCACGGTCTTCGGGTGCCCTCTGAGCTACGGCGGCTATATTTTCTTCACTTCGTGCTGAACCCAGTCCATTCGATCGAATACTATCTAGTAATGAATACCAGGTCTCTAGATGGTTAATGGTTAATGAAAGTACGCTCAGTAGGCCGATTATGTTGATAAGTAGAGCGAAACAGATCACGTGATTTTCGTAATAAAGTTGATCGATTTATAAACTTTGTTCAGGCGTAAGTATTTCCATGATGATATGCCAAACAATACTGAACAAAAATAACAGGACAGCTTCACATGACTCACGTTTGTCATCTGTCAAAAAAAGGCTATTGAAAAAAATATCTCTATTTGGATCACCCATTACATATATGTATGTATGTAAATAGATACGTATGTACGGTATGTACAGTTTTTGCAATATTTCTCATACTTTTTTATGTACAAACATGCCTCCACTTCGATAGTGTGGCTATGTATTTGTGCCTGTGTGTTTTTAAACTTTTTTGTCCTTTATTGCCACTCTGCAGTGTCGCTTGTATAGTAAGCGTGTGCATGGGTGTGTTTGCGTGTGTAAATTTTGCGTTCGACAACTTTATCGTTGCCCATATTGACCGCCTATAAGCCATATTTCAATGTTGGCCTTAACTAACTGTGCTGGTGATGCCACTTATTTATAAATGTGTGCGTGTGTGTGTGTTCTATCTCATGCCGCTTTTTAAAATATTTTTTCCCCTATTTTTTTTTTTATAATTTTCTTCTTCCATCTGCTTTGATGCTCTCTTCTGTGTAGTAACAAGGCAATATTTGTCGGCCCAAAGGCCTAACCGAAAATGCGCAAAAAGAAAACTGCTGATTACTTTTGAATGCATTGGCTGAATGCGGCAAGTGCGGTTGGCCGACGGAAAATCTTTTCAAAAATTATTAAGAAGCACACAGAAAATCGGCAACCTTTATGTTAAGGTCAATGATGGGTTATTCAATAGCCTGTCTTGCGACGCACAGCAGCAAAGAGTAGTGGAAGTGAAGAGGCACGAGAGAGCGCCGGACGTAATGGTTGGCAATGTCATCAGCGTTAAGTTTATTTGCTTCGTTAGTGTTCGTGGTGGGCGTGTATGTGTGTGTGTCTGTGTAGTGGGTACGCAAGGACGCCGGAAAAGTGAAGTATAATTTGCGCCTAGCTACCACACGCCAATGAGCCCATTCACCTTTTCTTCTTCACCATATCCACACTGTTCTTCGCAGCGCACTTCTGAGCCCAACGAGGCGTTTGAGACAAATTTACAACCAAAGTAGCAATTTTGTTATAAAAGGTTAGCAAATCGAAAAAGTGCGCCGCACGAGTTCGCACAAAAAACAAGAACAAAAGTGGATTTTGTAAACAGTCAGTGCGCCACGCACCGGAAGCGTGCCTATTTCCTACGTTTTCTTTATTTTTTTTGGGATTTTAATATGCTAACGGTTTGTTTAGAAGCAAAGTGCTATCAAAAACTTCTTGTAAACTCGCATTTTTTTTATTCTTGATTTCTATGCCTGCCTTCTTCATATTTTATTAATCTTTCCCTTATTACCTGCTTACAGTGCTAAACCCCTGCAGAGCGCCTGTAGTGGCTTGAGTGCTGAAAGCTTGTAAGAAAGTTCGCGGCTTCCGCTTTGCCGTGCGTCGCGTTGTGTCTGCAGCGGGTGTTTTCTGGGTATTTCAGCTGTCAACAGAGGCGTGTTTTTTCGCTTAGCTCAACGCATGTGATCATAATCCGCTTTTATCGTGAGAAGATAGCTGCTGATAGGATTTCATGGAATATTTTTTTTTGAAATTTTGGTTTCACAAGAAAAGGGTGAAGTGTTGAGTTTCATTTTCACCAAAGTAAGTTAGTGGGATTATTATTTGAAGTGACACTGAATGGATAAGGTAAAGCTTACAAATCGCTCTTGCAGCTGATACTGCTTCTGCGAATTTAAATTAGATTATGACAACTGGTATTACGGTTGGTTGATCATATGTTTTTGCTTTCTTAAGTTAACCGCACTTTTGCTGTGCCAAAAAAGGAAACTTAAATTTTATTCACAGAAAAAGAAGAAATTTGGAGCCGTCGTTCTCTCCCTTCCAAAAATTGTTGCAGAAACCGGAACAAGTAATAATTCGAAGGTGTCAAGTCTGGGGAATATGGTGTGAATGGTGCGGTGCATGCCATTGAAGCTGCAAAAGGCTTAAGGGGGCATTCTAGTCTAGAAATTAAGAAAAAATCGAGATTTTTTTTTTTATATATTTTCAAAGTTTACCTATTCAAGAATATGTGTACAAGAGGAAAATTCAAATTATTTTCGGAGATATAGGCATTTTTCTGACCCACCATCCACACTGGTTCGGCCGGAACGCGAAACTTTAAACGCGTTTTTCTCAAAACTGACTTTTTCGGAACGATGCCCACGATTTCTCAGGTTCTACTGGACCGATTTACTTGAAATTTTTATGGAGTCTTCTTTATAGGCTTGTCTATGATTGGAACTAGCCCCACCCCAAAATTTGTATTTTTATTATTTTTAAAAAATTCGAAATAGTCAGAAAAAGTGATAAAAAAAGAAAAAATTTGTTTCAGGCAGTCGCCATTTTGTGAAAAAAAATGTTTCCCACTTTTTCGTAGTTCCGATCATTGCGACATTATTCTAGACTAATAATCTTTTTTTCTTTTTTGTTTCAGATAACTAGGATAGTTGAAATCATGGGCATGGTCTCGTGGAAATTTTTAGAGACCCCCCACTTCGTCAGCGCATAATTTTTCAAATTTTTTACTTTTTTTAGTTTTTAATTTTTTCTGTACTCTTCAAAAATTAATAAATAACTAGTAAAAAAAATGGATGGTAAAAATATTAATTGCCTTTTTTTTACGACACTTTAAAAATTACTTGAAATTCATGCTTCTAGACTAGAATACCCCCTTAAGCGTGTTATCAAATTTGTATGTAGTCTCACATTATATCACATTTCTATTGATCAGTTCTATTGTTATTGTTCTATTATTCAATTCTGTATGAGCACATCTCGCAATTTCTTCAGCAGATCACAAAACACTTCAGAATTAATCGTAGTACTTTCGTACAAAAGCTCAAAATAAATGATCCCTTTAAAATCGCTCTAAATAGGTAACACAAACTTCTTCTGATGACTATCGACCATCGAAGTGTTTTGTCTTAGTTCCATCTTTTTAAACCTTAATCTCTTGAGCTTTGCATTTTTCTTAATAACCCTCTTTTCGTCGCCAGCAAGAATGCACTGCAGAAATGGATCACTTCTCTCCCATTTGATAAAAAAATCACAGTAGTTATTATGACGAAGCAAATTTCATTATTTAAGAAAATGAGGAATCCTTATTTCCAGCTTCGTAATTAACACTGGACATTTCATATAAACGATCGCTTTAGAAAAATTTAATCTCTCAGCAATCTGCCAAAGCTGTTGTTCGACGATTTCCATCGCCCAACGTACTTATTTTATCGACATAGGTTCCAAGAGGCCTTTCAATACGTGGTGCATCGATCATTGACACCATCAGTGAAATAATTTGTATTAGACAATTCCGCGGAACAGATTATCGATGAAGTCTTTATTATATCCGTTATAGCGGAGTATACCGAAAGCCTTCGAGAGCGACATTTTTCGCATAACCGAGCTCAAAGTCAGGCTCGTAAAAGCCTCTAAACTTCTGTCGTAGGAGAACACTGAAATCTGATTTACTTAAACTTAGCCAAATATTTCGTAATTGAATTTTTAGTATTTTTTGAAGCATAGAGGAATATCTTTAATGGCTGAACTAACGAGATAATATATTGGCATGTCACACGGCTTCGAGAAATAGTGGTTAGGAATAGTCACGGGTTGGATTTTAGTTGATTCTACTAACGAATGTACCATCAGATACTCAATATGCAACGTCAGATTATAAATATCAATTGTATTATATTATATACATTGTGACAAAAAAGGACACGGCAGTTTTATATAAAACACAGCATGTTTAATTATTCATCAATATTTATTTTATCGCCTTCAAAGTAATCCCCACCAGATGTAATAGACTTATGTCAACGATTTTTTCCATTTTTCGTAAAACTTTTCATAAGCTCTTTTTGAGAAGGCCTTCAGCTCCTTCAGCGAATTTTGTTTTATCTCTTCGATCGACTGAAGACGGGTTCCATGGATCGACAATTTCAGTTTAGGAAACCAGAACAAATCGATGAATAATCGATGGTATTAGTTGCGTTTTTGGCTTTGAATTCGGTGGCAATCGTGGCTCGATGCGATGGTGCATTGTCATTTTGTAAAATCCTTGAATTGTTCTTTTACAATTCCGGCGTTTTTCGGCGGATGTTTTCAAGCAAACGCCTCAATGCGTCCAAACAGAACTCCTTATTGACCGTCTGTCCCTCCGGAACAAATTCATGATGCAAAACCAATGAGCATCACCTTAATTTTTGAGCGGTTTTGGCGCGTTTTTTTTTGGTTTCTACTTGTTCTTTCCCTCCATTCCGATGATTGTTAACTTTTTTCCATGTCAAACTCAAAAAACCATGTCTCGTCGACAGTTATAATGTTCTCCTTGGAAGTGTGATCGAAATTCTCACGATCCCGCATGTCCAAAGTAACCTATTTATGGCACTATTTTTGAAAAAAAAATTCATCTTCATCGGGACGAGACGAGCAAGAACGCGTTTCATACCCAAAATATCCACCAAAATCATTCGAACGGACTCACGAGTGATGTCAAGCTCTCTTGCCAGCTCTCCAACCCTTGTATAAACTATTTTCAAGCACCATTTCCTTCATACAATAATAACAACAATTTAGTACAATACTTGTAAGATATTTTCATCAGTTGCAGAGCTCGAAGGTCGTCCAGAACGAGGTAAGTCTTCAATGATCTTTCGACCGTCTTTTTTGATAAAACTGAATCACTGTAAGCCCTTTCTTACATTCGCAACGATTCCGTGCACGAAATTCGGTTAGAAATGCAAAATTTGTGACAAATTCTTTGTTAGATTTTTTTATCCATTTTAAAAATCGCAACGCGCTACTGAAGTATGTATAACGACTTAAGGGGAAATTCTAGTCTACAAGCATGAATTTCAAGTAATTTTTAAAGTGTCGTAAAAAAAGGCAATTAATATTTTTACTATCCATTTTTTTTATTAGTTATTTACTAATTTTTGAAGAGTACAGAAAAAAAATTAAAAACTAAAAGAACTAAAAATTTAAAAAATTATGAGCTGACGAGGTGGGGGGGGGGTCTCTAAAAATTTCCACGTGACCATGCCCATGATTTCAACCCTCCTAGTTATCTGAAACCAAAAAAAAAACAGATTATTAATCTAGAATAATGTCGCAATGGTCGGAACTACGGAAAAGTGGGAAACATTTTTTTTCACAAAATGGCGACTGCCTGAAAAAAAATTTTTTTTTGATCAGTTTTTCTGACTTTAAATTTTTTTAAAAATAGTAAAAATAAAAATTTAGGGATGGGGCTAGTTCCAACCATAGACAATCCTATAGAGAAGACTCTATAAAAATTTCAAGTAAATCGGTCCAGTAGAACCTGAGAAATCGGGGGTATCGTTCCGAAAAAGTCAGTTTTGAGAAAAACGCGTTTAAAGTTTCGCGTTCCGGCCGAACCAGTTTGGATGCCGGGTCAGAAAAATGCCTATATCTCCGAAAATAATTTGAATTTTGAAAAGTCCTCTTGTACACATATTCTTGAATAGTTCAACTTTGAAAATATAAAAAAAAAAAATTATTTTTTTTAATTTCTAGACTAGAATACCCCCTTAAGCAGCTGCCGTAAACAGACTGGTTAACAGATCGCACTCATATTTGTCATAGTAATTAAGGACAGTACTACCAACCACCCGGGGAATTTAATTATTTAAGCAATTTTTATTATGTTGGACGCTCTTTTTAAATGATCTGCACTCGTTCTTCTTTATCTTCAACATGGCCGCAGATCGTGCTGCCACACTCCTTTATTTATAATAAGATACATAATTTACAGATTTATGATGTTACCACAATATATAATTTACATATTTATAATGCTGCCACAGTTCGACCATCCTGACATGTAATCGTCCCGATTACGCTTTCATTAGGGAGACCATGGTTTAACCAAGGCTTCATGTTTGCTACTTCCCATATTCCTTCATATGGAATTTGGCTAAGTTGAAATCCCTCGACATCTCTAAGTATATACCTGTCATTAGGAAGTATTTTGCAAACTCTATAAGGACCTTTAAACTTGGGGGCAATCTTTTTACATGCACCTGGATTACTTATATAATTCTTTACCATAACATAATCTCCTTCCATATACTTTCTTTGTGTCCGATGTTTATCTTTCAGCAATTTATTATAATTTTGAGACTTTGAAATATTTTCTGCTGCCTTATCCCTAATATCTGCTAAGTTACGTTCATTATTATTCAAATCATTTTCTTCTAGTCTTTCTCTGAGAAAGTCAACGACAGTTCCCCTTTGTGAAACTCCAAAAAGTAGTTCGCTTGGAGTTGTGCCTATACTTCGATGCATCGTATTGTTTAAAGCATACTCTATGTCCGGTAAAGTTTTGTCTAAGCTGAAATTAAAGCCACCGCTGGTTAATTTTGCTATCATTGGAGCAAGACTACGATTAACGCGCTCCACCTGTCCATTGGCTTGTGGCGATCCTGTCGCAATTTTTACATGTTTTACGTTATTTGTTTTCAAAAAATTTTCAAAATCTTTTGATGTAAACGCACTGCCTCGATCAGACATCAATACCTTTGGACGACTGTAACTACTAAAATACAATTTTAAACAGCTCATGACCTCCCTGGTGCCTGCTGAACACACCGCATATAACTTAACAAATTTAGTGAACCCATCTATTACCAAAAATACATATTTTTTCTTAGAATGTTTAAATGACACTGGACCGAAGTGATCCACATGAACAGTTTCGAAAGGTACGTTTCCTTTGGGTATATTATGTAAGAGGCCCTCATGTTTCCCACTCTTCGAGGAAAAGGCAATACACTTTAGGCAATTTGAGATATATTGTTTAATTTTTTCCTTCATTTTGGGAAACCAATATGACTTTATTATAGCACTGAAAACTTTATCACTTCCCATATGACCCATTTCATCGTGATACTTTCTCAATAAATGTTCTTCCATCTCATTTGGTATATAAAATAGTATATTTTGTCCGTTTTTTCTATAAACTAAGCCATTCCGCATTTCAAAAACACCATTTTCCTTGTTTTCCAATTCCCCCCGGATTTCAATAATTTTCCTATCTCGATTTTGGCAAATTGACAGATTTTGCTCAAACGTATTTTCTTCAAGAACTAAGATATTTGAAGTGCGACTAAGTGCGTCCACATGGAGCATTCTATTTCCATTACGGTGTTCGAGAACATATTGAAAATTTTGCAATTCGAGTGCCCACCTGGCTATTCTTGGATTTACTTCCTTCTTATTTAAAGTTAGCATGAGTGAATTGCAATCAGTGACTATCTTAAATTTCAATCCTTGAAGATATACCCGAAATCTCCGAAGTGCATAAATAATTGCAAGTGTTTCCAGCTCAAAGCTGTGGTATTTAGATTCGGGCTCGCTGGTACGTTTCGAAAAATAAAAGACTGGGTGAAATTTGTCGTCACTCTTTTTTTGTAATAATATTGCACCAAATCCCCGAGAGCTGGCATCGCAATGCAGCTCTGTATCATCTCTTGGGTCGTAAATCGCTAAGATAGGAGACCCAATTAATTTATTTTTAAGTTTCTCAAAACACTGTAACTCGTCTTCCCCAAATGTAAATTTAACATTCTTTTTTATTAGTTTGTACAGAGGCTGAGCTTCTCGCGAAAAATCTTTAACGAATCTTCTAAAGTATGAGCATAAGCCCAAAAAACTGTGTACAGCTTTTGTGTTACTGGGTATAGGAAAATTCAGTATAGCTTCTACATTCTTTTCATCCGGTAGAATACCTTTACTCGAAATGTTATATCCTAAATAGCGTATTTCTGACTCCATAAATCGGCATTTATCTAACCTCAATTCCAATTTGTTTTGTACTAACTTATTAAAAACTTCCTGCAAAATGTCTAAATGTTCTTCTTCATTACTTGTAGCTATCATGATATCGTCTAAATAAATAGCAATTTTCTCTGCTCGAATCAGATCATCGAAAACATGGCTAACAAACCGCTGGAATGTTGAAGGTGCATTTTTCAGACCGAAAGGCATTTTCAAAAACTCGTACTGCCCCATCGGTGTTACAAAAGAAGTGTATTTAATCGAATCTTCAACCATATCTACGTGATAGAACGCACTCTTTAAATCCAATAACGAAAAAATGCATTTATTTGCTAGTCTATCTAACAGATCATCAATAAGAGGCAAGGGATAGTTATCTTTCAATGTTATCTTATTCAAACTACGAAAATCCACACATAACCTTATATCACCTGTTTTTTTCCTTACTAAAACAATGGGGGAAGAATATTCTGACTTACTCGGCCTAATTATCTTGGTTTGCATTAAGTCATCTAAAACAACCCTAACTTGTTGTTTTTCACTGTATGACAGTCTTCTTGGAGGACAATTAAAAGGTTTTTCTGTACTCAACAACAGTTTCATCTCACATCTAATTTTTGGCGTATCGGGGCGCTTACAGCACATATAATAATCTTGAAATATTTGCAGAAATTTTTGTTTTGCATAGACACTTACATTAACATTTTTTATATAAACATTAGGAGTTTTTGCTTCAGTTTTCAATACTTCATTGTAATTCACAGAAAATTTAGTGTTATCAAATTCAATTTTCATTAATCTTTGACACTCTTCATCATATGTGTTATTTTCGACTTTGAAATTCGAATCTATTTCTTTACATTCTAATTTTAAATTAGATTTACTTAAAAAGTCTCTTCCTAAAATAATTGGATGAGTCATTGTTTCATTTGTTACGACTAACATCGTTAATTCAATTCTTTTATTTTTGAAAAAAATAAAACTGTTTACATTTCCGACAATAGATAATGGACTTTTGTTTATACCACTATATTTTAAAAATACATTGTTCTTTCTGTTTATTACTACATCTGGTACGAACTGTTGGCGAACAAAGCTAATGGGGCTTCCCGTATCAATTAATGATCCTAATAAAGTTTTATAAGTAAATTTAGAATTAATAAATACATAATTTAAAAACCTTACATATTCATCGCCTTCCATCAATTCTGTGACATGTTGTACAGGGCGGCTCTTCCTTTGTGGACAATTTGCTGCTAAATGGCCAACTTCAGCGCATACATGACAAGCACCAAGCTCTCGTTTGGGTTTTCGGCATACACTTGCTAAATGGCCAACGGAGTTGCAATTGTAGCATCTCACGACTCTTGTTGTTTGTTGTCCATTATTCGACTGCTCATGTTGATTGTCTGCTGTCATTTTCTTTGATATATATCGTGGCAATTGAATATTTCTAAACGCTTCTAACAATTCATATTTGTCATGAAATCGTTGCATTTTAGCTTGCGAACGTAAAGTGTTATCCGGAATACCATCAATTAGATATTCTACAAGTTCATCTTCACCAATTAGAATTCTATTTGCCAGAATTAGTTTTTATTGGAAATATTCTCGAAACGATTCGGTAGTCAACCACTGCCTGATTTCAAACTTTCTTTTTAGCATCAAATTGCTTGTTTTTTCTTCAAACAGCGAGCTCATTTCCTTTAAGAACTTGTCGATTGGCATTAAAATCAAGTCATCTCGAGAATGTAACCACTTTAGCGCATTGCCTTTTAATTTATTTGCAATTAATGCTCTTAGGTTGTTATCATCAAGTTGGTAAACACTCTGGATATTTTTTAGTTGTGCTTGCCATAGCTTAAGGCATTCACCACTACCAGAAAATTCAGATATAAGTTCTTTAACATCTGCGAACTTTTGCTTATTGGAAATGTTTTTTGTTTGATTATCACTATTTCTCAACTGTTCTTTTTCTCTCATTAGAAGTTCATTTTCCATCTTCTTTAGTTCACACTCACGCTTCAACAATTCTAATTCGATTTTTAAAAGTCGCCACTCGTTTGCATCACACTCTTTTTGTTTCTTTTCAACACTCGTTCGATTACTTGCGTCATACTGTGGTACAATCCCATTGCTAAATTCACCACACTCCTCGGTGATGTTTATACTGCTCGCTCCTTCGTTGATTTCATCAGCTTGTTCTTTTTCCGCAATGATGGCTTGCGTACAGTCAACGTCAAGCATGGAGTTTCGAAAATTTCCACGAAGCTCCTCAGGAATTTTTTGTAGGCGAACAATTAGTTCGGCTTTACTACCTGTTGTTTTATGTTTGAGCGAACGCAACCATGATTTTAATTGTTCAACTGTGTATAAACTAAGCGAATCCTCGTTTGATGACATTTTGGGCGCAATACAACCACTTCTGATATTTTAAGCAATTTTTATTATGTTGGACGCTCTTTTTAAATGATCTGCACTCGTTCTTCTTTATCTTCAACATGGCCGCAGATCGTGCTGCCACACTCCTTTATTTATAATAAGATACATAATTTACAGATTTATGATGTTACCACAATATATAATTTACATATTTATAATGCTGCCACAATTACAATTTCCACAATCTTTTTTGTCATGATATATGTATATCTTTTCGTATATATTTTTGCCGGCTAAAGGTATGTGGAAAGCTTATATTCACCACAAGCGAGCAGTATGAGAAAATGCAATTTTAAAGTAAAAGCAAAGTGGATTTTAATTGATTTGTGACTTTGTTCTCTATTAATTAATAAAAATAAGTATTTGGAAAAATACGTACAAAGACACAGCAAGAATTTTTGCGTACAATACATACACACATCTGTTTTCAAAATAAATATGAGGATTTTGAAAACTATTCGCAATAATTGTGTTTTACCAAATTGTTGCTATAAGTTTCCCCTGCGCATAACCACATATGTACATACATATGTATGTATGTATGTATGTAAGTATAATACAGTCAGCTACAAATCACTGTAGCATACTTTTGGGTTGCTCTCCCGCTGTTTATTTTAAGTGTTTTTCTACAATTAATTGAAAATTGCTGCAAAACGAAGCAAGGTAAAACGAAGAAACTAAAGGTCGAACACATACACATACAAAAATACACCTCTATACGTAAGTAAATGCCCGGCTAACAATGTTAACAATTTCAGTGCAACATTTTTCTAACCAACAGCCGGGATAAAAACCTGACTAAATTGATGCATACACCAATAAAAACCATAGTAACGCATATATAAGTATGTATACATATATAAGGATACTAAATGCATTTGTATGCCTTTGTGAGTGTGTGTTTGTGTGTGAATGTGGCATAATGCATGTAAAAACTTGCATTCAATATCAAAGTGTAGGGTTCACAGGCTTAAATACATACATGTATGTATGTATATGCGCCGCTTAACACGTAAATTTGTTGACTCTCGTTAAGTTGTTGAGTGCAACACGCAAAAACAACAATGAAATGTAAAGTTATCGACAGGCAAGGGTGGTGCGAGCGAACTTGGCGCCGAGATATCCATGCAGACTCAGGAGTCAGTGGTTACACGCTGCTGTTGTGGTTGTTGTTGTGGATGTAGTTTGCACCCATTAAAGTCATAGCATATACATACATATACATATATATGCATATACATACATATATATATGCATATGGATGTACTTATTAGGGTGTATGAGTTTTCAAGCTCATTTTTTTTGCAAATAGTCGTTGAAGTTTCAGTTTTTGCAAAAAAAATAGATCCAAAGTAAATATAGGATTTTTTAATATTTTGCATTAGGAAAATATTTGTTACAAAAAAAAAACAAATATTTTTATTTTTGTAATTTTATGGTATTTTAAATACTAAGCATTTGGGGCACAGAAAACCCGTACGTAATCGTCGAGAAGCCAATGTACCCAGCACGAATCACTGCATAGTGCGGATTTTGGTCTGGTGGAATCATCGGCCCATTTTTCTTCGAAAATGAAGAAGGAACCGCCGTAACCATCAATGAGCGATATCGCGCAATGTTAACCGAATTTTTTTTTCAAGCAAATTGAAAAGGAAGACCTGGACAACATTTGGTTTTAGCAGGACGGCGCCATATAGCAAACGCTACACTCTATCTTTTACGCCCTATCTTCGAAACACGCATAATCAGCAAAAGAGGTGATGTGAATTGGCCTCCCAGAAGCTGCGATTTAACTCCGTTGGACTATTTTCTGTGGGGAGCTGTTAAAGATAAATGTTACGCCAACCATCCAGAAACAATTCAAGATCTAAAGTGTGAGATTCAAGCTGCTGTAGCTGCCATGAAACGATCGAGAAAGTACTCCAAAATTGGGTGAATCGGATAAGCTACTGTAAACTCAGTCGTGGTGGTCATTTGTTCGAAATTGTTTTCCACAAATAAATTTCATAAAACAACCTTTTAAATAAATGTTAGATCTTTGAAAAATATCAAGCCGTTTTTTTTATTGACTTTTTCAATTTAAAATTTTATATGGCCCACCCTGTATAATAATCTTGATTGTTTGGAGTTTTTTTTCTATTTTTTCGTCTACAACTAATTATTTTTGAGGCAATTTGTGACAAAAAGTTTACCTTAAATCGTTCTGTTTTGTTTTCAACCTTTCCAAAAATGATTTTTTTTTCCTAATACTTTGATTGGACATGTCTTACACTCATCTACTAACAGATGATATATGATTTATGTGATGAATTTCGATTATTCGAATGCTGCTCTTCGATATGCTCAATAAATAACCATTAAATTAATAAATTTGTATACGAAAAAAAGGTGAAAGTAGGAATTTATTCGGCCGTCAAAAATCACTTACACCTTAAGAAAGCAAATCTACAACTTTGAAAATATCATATTTTAATATAAAATTCTTGGCTCTATAAAAAAGGTCAAAATATTTTTTTTTCCTAAACCCACTGCTTTAAAAGTTATACGCAATTAAAGTTATAAATCAAGTGTATTAAGTATGCATAGGACTACAGTACAGCATGGCGTATGAGGAACACAGTATTAACAAAGCACTTGTATGAATGCTCTGTACATTTCATTTAAGTGAGTGAGTGAGTAAACTTCGTAAGGAAATATTTTTATGAAAAATCATGAAGACACTTTTTGTAGAGCAGAAAATTTTATAATTTTTTTTTTTCAAAAAATGTGTAATTACGTAAAAAAAATATTGCAAAAAATCTCCTGTAACATATGTATATAAGAAAAAGTAATTGATTCAGGTACGGTTTAAAATAAAGAATTTATATTGAAAGGGCAAACTTAAACTCAAAAAAAAAAAAAAACAACTGAGAAAATGACGAAGACCCTAATGTACTTTCAGAGTTTCACTGTGGAAAAAGCGATAAATTTGCGCAACAACAATTTTCATTGCGAATAAAATGCAGGAATCTGCATAAATCTAAATTTATGCACTTCAACTGCTACATATAACTGTATATGTGTATGGCTGTTTGTGCGTAAATTTGTATATATCTGTGTATATGCTCGTACCTGTATGTGTATATTTCTGTATATACATATATGTATGTATGTGTCTGCAAGTAACTCTGCATTAGAAATTTCAAGTATTTCAGCTACAATTCTTTATATAGTTTCTATTTACGAACATTAACTTTGCTAACGGTATACGAAAGTGTAAATATTGAAAATGCTAAAACGGTAAATAAACAACAAAGCCAAATACACAACAAATAAATAAACAAACACAACAAAGTGACGAGCAAACCGAGAAGTAAATGAAGCCGGTCTCGTACGAATTTAACACATTACAGAGAGAGCTCCATTAATGTGGTTTGTTGTTGTTGTTGTGTATAGTTGGCAAGACAGAAGGGGGAGAATAGCAAAAACAAAGCTTAAAATCAACAATAAAACTATGACAATAAAACGTTGTATTAGCAATTGTTGGCGTAACTAGCACTATGCGACAGAGAAATTAGCGGGAAGCACGCCCACATGAGATGGGTTTTAAAAGCATCGACTGATTTTCCGTGCTCACCACCTCACGGTTAGAGGCATATGACAAACTTTTGAAGACTTTAATATTCAAAATATTTATTTTTTTTTCAGCAGTCTACTACTACGACTACCTGAAATCGATAACACCATAAGCTGAAATATGGGTAAAGGATTTTGCTCACAGTTTTATCTGGCTACTTTGTCACATTCAACTGTTTAGCAGCAAAATATTTAGTTGGCATCTTCGACTGTAGCATTCATATGTCCACCAGCGACGAGTAAACATTTAAGCCGCTATGCAAGATCTCTGTATTCTCGGAAGAGAATGAACGTAAAATTAAATATTTTATACATTTAACTCCAGCTCATTGTCACACAAAAAATTGGTTTCATAGGTATATTTATTCTATTACTACATAGCAGAAAACTGACTGCCTCCCTCGCAATGTTACAATTGACCACAACACGTGTGAGTGGTATCTACCCCATACCGAGAGCTCAAGAGGGAAGCGAGAAGCTTTTGCAGACAAACAAGAGAGAGGCTAAAATGTGTGAGAACGAAGAGCTTGACAGCTAGCCGACAGGGTAATGCTCGAAAATTCTACGAAAAGATGCGGCGACTAACAGCAAGTTTCAAGACCAGAGCATACTCTTGTAGAACCCTCAGAGGTGATCTAGAGCCTTTGGGGCATAAGTCCCTGCTGAATGTCAGTGAAAACATACCACCAGGAGCTGGTGAACCGGATTCCCCAATGGAGGACGATGGAGCAGACGTTTCATTGCTCGACCATGAAGAAGTACGAAAAGCTGCGGGGGCCGATGTATTGCCGGCCGAGCTATTCAAATACAGCGGCGAAGAACTAATAAGTAGCATACATCAGCTCCTTTGTACAATATAGTCGGAAGAAAGCATACCTTGCTAATCAAAAACTAGCCAGATATTCCCCATGCGCCTAATTTTAGAAAAGATTCGTGAAAAAAAGATTGACACACATTACCTCTTCGTCGATTTTAAAGCTCCTTTGACAGCACGATAAGAGCTGACTTTATGCCGCTATGTCTGAATTTGGTATCCCCGCAAAACTAATATGGCTGTGTAAACTAACGTTGAGCAATACCAAACGCACGTCATGCTGAGAATCGAAATTCCGAAGGCGTAGATAATTTCGTCTATCTTGGAACCACTATTAACACCAACAACAATGTCAGACTCGAAATCCAATGAAGAATATCTCTTGCTGACAGGTGCTGCTCCCGGCGGAGTAGGCAATTGAGAAGTAAAGTCCTTTCTGGACGAACAAATACCAAACTCTACAAGTCACTCATCATCCCTGTCCTGCTATATGGTGCAGAGACATGTACGATGACAACATCTGATGAGTCGATGTTACGAGATTTCAAGAGGAAGATTCTGCGGAAGATTTATGGTGCTTTGCGCATTGGCCACGGTGAATATCGCAGTCGATGGAACATAGAGCCGTACGAGATATGCGACGATATTGACATAGTTCAGCGAACTCAGAGACAGCAGCTAAGCTGACTAGGTCACGTCGTCTGAATGAATGAAATGCTACAGCTCTGAAAGAGCTAGCTACACTTGGAATCTCCAATTGGCGCCAGCGAAGAGGAAAAACAATTGGCACGCGGTTTTTAACTACACTCTTCTTCAACTCCCAAAGCAAAAATGGCTCGGCTGTGGCCCGAAAATAACTCACCGGACTTCACATCAACGTATGATTGGCCAGAAGTTAGCCCAGACTTCAACGACTAGGACTAAAAGTTGTGGTCCGCACTATAAGGAATGACTTGCTCTTGATCTAAATACTGGGTTATTTAAGCGAGCTTTTGTCCGTACAGTGGACAATGTTTCCATGCTTGAAGTCAGCACTGGAGATAGAAATTGTCTCATTTAAAATGGCTACATTCGACACCCAAATAATATCGGGTTCTTTTTCGGGATTAAAAATTTTTCTCTTGTAGCTTACTTTTCAGTCTACTTAATTCTTTATTGAAACCATGTGAGTCTGTCCACTAAATTTTTGAAAGCTCTAAGGTACCAAAATCTACCATAGAATCATTCCCAACTTTTCAGACTATCAGCTTTCTTCGCTCTCAGTTAAATTATCTTGTTTAAGAAACGATTTTTATCAAGAGGCTACTCTCCTTCTTTACTAGCGTAGAAACCGTTCACGCGTTTATAGCCAGACAAGAGACTACTAGCATGTCGAAAATAAAATGAACAGATCTTGAGACTTGAGATTCAGTTAACAAGAGAACTTCAATCATTGTGCACGCAGGGTTGTATTTTTACATGTCAATAGGCTGTGCAAGTATTGGACTGTCAATCAATGACTTTGCATGGTTTCAACCGCTGGCATATCCCTAAGCTAGGTTTTATTATAATTTTTTTACACTTTTTTACATTTTATTCGAAGTATATTACCAGTTATAACCGCACATCGTCACACCCACCGCTAAATAACAAGATGAATGATTACCTTATTTTCCCAAGGAGAATTTTGATTACCAAATTTCCCAAGTAATCATTTAATTCGCACACACTGGTGGCTGAAGCAAGAAATTGGCAAGTACAAAAGCACCACAAAAACCGAAACGAAAATGGACAAGAAATGTGGATGCGTAAAAAATGGAAACAAAAACAAAAACAAGCAATCATTTGCCGAAAAACGCAATTAATTAATTTCATGATAGCATCTGGGGACCACACATACGAAAACAGACCACACTTTATTTGGGCGACTTAACAACAACAACATTTACAAAAATAATACACAAATATTTCGCTTTTATTGCTATTTTTCCCACATATTTTTTATCATTTATTCGCTTGACCACTTGTCAGGGGGATTCAATTTTGTTGCAAGCAACCAACGGGAATGCTACAACAACAGTAGCAAACAATTGAAATTGAGATCAATCAAGCTCGAAAATGCCTCGTTATGCGAAGAAAGGTAATGAAGAATTGCTCATGACAGCCAGCAAAGAGAAGGCAATAAGGAAGTGCTGAGCGCGGCAAGTGAGACACTTTTGCGGGTGACGCGGTTGTTATTTGTTATAAGCAAAAAGATAAATCAGTTCACTTATAAAATGAAATCAATCTTCGAGCAGATAAAAGCTAAAATGACATAGGAGCAAACAGAAGTAAAAAATTGTGTAATGTTGCTCATTATATGTGTCGTAATATAGAGGTATTAGTGTTGCCGCTGATCCAAAAATGTTGGTTGATTGAAAGCAAAAATAAAACAGTTATGATTTCTAATTTCTAGTTGGACGATGTTGTCAGGTGCAATTAGAATGTAGATATGTAATATGTAGAAGTCCACGTACGTGAGGAAAGTCCTCTGATTGCCATTCGCTTGGGTGTGGCCAGAAACAATTTTTTTACAAATGGCTCAAAGAGCTCACGACTTCCGATCTTAGATCAAGAATCCCCTGAGTTGCCAAAAACATCCGTTTGAAGGCGAACCATCCCTCTTCAGAATAGTCCGCTGTATTTAGGACCCGCCACATAAAAAACGCCCCCCATGAAAATGAGTCAACAGCCTCGGAAGAGATATCTCCCTTTTGATAACGACCATGGCATCCAAAGTAGAATAACTCTTGCCAACGGGTACTATTTCGAACTGAGTCAATTAAGAAGTAAAGACCTCTCTCAACGAATAGAAACCAAACTCTTTAAGTCACTCATTATTTCCCTCCTTCTATATGGTGCAGAGGCATGGACGATGACAACATTTGATGAGTCGACGTTACGACTTTTCGAGGGTACCTGGGGGAAGAGGAAGAAGAGGACGACCTCCACTTCGTTGGAGAGACCAGGTGGAGAAGAACTTGGCCTTGCTTGGAGTCTCCAATTAGCGCTACATAGCGAAACGAAGACACGACTGACTAGGTATTCCAGCGTGTCTCTCATGTCAACTTCCTTCCCCTTTCTGTATGTGTAATCAACACTTATGCCCATCCGGCTCGCATGTGATGTCAGTAGGTTGTGACCTGTCAAGAAGCAAACAGCTGCCCGGCAGTCCTTACGAGACCGTATGAATAAGAAGCAAGCGAGTTATCCGAAGTGGCTCTTGCACATGATCTTGGCGATCATGCATGTACTTAAAGCACTCCATCCTCCCCTGATCCTCCTGTCAGCTTTTTCGGCAACTTCGTTGTATATCGACTTTAATGACTTCCGTATTTCTTGTACTTGCTCGGTAAACAGACGTATGACTCGTTTAGCAATCTCATCAGTTGTTAAGCTTACTAATAAACAGAATAAATTCAGCCCTCAAAATAAATGGAGAAACGGCGTACCCTATTTGTTTCATTATCCATGTCTCCATAGTATCTACTTCATTCCACAACCATTCGATCCAAAATGGACCAACTGAGTACTCAACCAGGTTCTGGTCTTTCCATCTCTCGTTAACTTGTTGTCATTGCCTTGTATGAAGACAACTTCAGTAAATTTCTTTTTTATTATTATTATATTTTTTTATTTAATAATCTTGAAGTGGCATCCCTGTCACTTGCACATACTTTCATACCGAAGCTAAAGTCAAACAAACGCAAAGATAAATATGAGTTTTGAAAAGCGGCTAGTAAACTGGTTGGTGGCGATAGTTCGAGTGTTGACTCCATAAACTTTGTCTGTTACAACTTTGACAGTGCCTTTGTTGTTTTTGATACCATAAAAAGCAACAAACAAACAAGAACTCTGACTTACTGAACTGCCTGGACGTTGGTCAACGACGTACAAGTGTGTGAAGTATCTATAAATCTTTGTGTGTTTGGGCGCTTACAGAAGTGCATGTATGCCCAGTAGGAAATATTTACATTTTGGTAAATGAATATATATACAGTTGCGAGCATTGAAATAGTAGTGCCTATTGGCCATGAGAGTTTTGCTTTAAATTTTGTTTATTTTATGATATTACAATCGATCATTATTTTAGATATATTCTCTGAAGTATAACGGTTCTGTTATTTACAACAATAAGTGTGAAACACTTACCGTTACTTTTTTAGAGCCAATTTTATTGGGATATCTGTTTTTATGCGAGCAATGGAATAGTAGTGAACGGTGAGCTGATTACAAACAGATAATTTTTACAAAAAAAATGTTATTTTATCAAACAAAAAGTAAGATTCCTAATCTTTTATTTATTATTCAATGCAAAAAGCTAAAAAATTATGACTTTGCCCCTTTTATTAGTGCAGGGAAAGCACTGTAGTGAAGAAAAACGAGAATGAATTCAATCTGTCATAGACAACGGTAAATACCTACAAGGGAGTGGAAAGACTTGTAGGGTGTTAAGCCACAACGATTCGCAATACATTTATTTAAAAAAATAAACGAAAAAAGGAGCGTAAGACGGATTCTTTCTGAGAATTTTACATGAATATTTGTAAGATGTGCCAAGACTCGACCTAGAATGTCAGCTATGGAGATTCGGAATGAACTTAACCTGGCCTGCGGCGTTCATACAGTGAGAAGACTTCTACATGAACATAATTTATATATCCGCAGTCCCCGAAAAGTACCGTTATTAAAAAATAAATCATGTAGCAAGATGTCTTAAATTCGCCAAAGGACACCTGAATTGGCCGATTGAGAAATGGCGCAACATCTTGTGGACAGACGTGTCGAAAGTTGTTCTACACGGCGGTAAAGGGTCTGTCAATATCTAAGACGCTCCCCTAAAACAGAGTACGACCCCAAATTCAGCCCAAAAACTTTCAAGCATGTCGGTTTGAATATCATTGTTTGGGCTGTTTTTCTTACAGGCCAAATTTTTTTGTGTACTCCCAATTCACAAGATTATTGGCATAATGGGCCGATACACATACGTGGATACAATGCAGCATATTATGATACCCTTTGCTGAAGAGGACATGCCGCTGAAAAGGATATTTCAGCAGGATAATGATCCGAAGCACACTAGTAGGGTGCAAAATAGTGGTTTCGGGTCAATGGAGTTGAGGTCAAGGATAGGCCGGCTCAATCCCTTGGTCTTAATCCTACTGAAATCCGTTGGGCAGATGTCAAGAAAGCCATGTGGAAGGATAAACACAAAAACAACTACCAGTTGTGGACCGTAGTGCACCAATCATGACAGAGCATACTATTGAAAAGATGCCACAGTCTCGTAGATTCTCTGAAGAAGCGATGTATTGCTGTTATCAAAAATCATGGCCATGCTACCAAGTACTAAAATCTCCTATAGACAAAACTTGCACAAATCCTTCAGTATTTAAAAAAAAATATGTTAAGTACTTTACTATTATTTTACTGCTTCCCAAAATTTGCATACATAAACACATCTTTGTAAATAAACATATTTTGTACATATTCAAATCTAAATATTTTTAGTAATAAACATAGCCTGGAAAATATGATCCACTTTTGCATTTCAATGAATGTTAAAATTGTTTGGCATTTTACATAACTCACAGATATATAAAACTTTAACACTGCTCGCAGCTATATATATATATGTATATTTCATAAGTCATAAGTTATGATTTTAATAAGTCCGGGCTTTCCATTAAGAATGATATGATTTCTAAGAGACGTTTCTGCCATTTTCAAGAATGTGTTTTTCTTGAAAAATTCCGAAAAGATCCGACGTCTTCGAGCCAAATTATGTTCAGCGATGAGATCCATTTCTGGCTCAAGGGGTATGTAAAAAGCAAAATTGCGGAATTTGGGATGAAGAGCGATCTGAAGAGTTTCAAGAACTGCCATTTCATCCAGAAATAACAACAGTTTGGTTTGTGGGCCGTGAATCATCGATCCATATTTCTTCAAAAATGATGCCAGTGAGAATGTAACCGTCAATGTCAGCCGTTATCGCGCCACGATAACGGACTTTTGATGTCTGGAATTAAAACTCGTGATCTCGGCGATATTTTGTTTTAACATGACGGCGGTACTTCCCACACATCGCATCAATCAATGGATTTATTGAGGGAACTCTTCGGTAAGCAGATAATTTCACGTTTTGTGCCGGTCAATTGGCCAACAAGATCGTGTGATATCACACCGTTGGACATTTTAATGTGGGAATATGTAAAGTCTAAAGTATATGAGGACAATCCCGCTTCGATTCAGGTCTTGGAGCAAAACGTCATGAGTATCATTCGCCTGGTATCATTCCAAATGTTCGAACGAGTCATCGAAAATTGGACTCAACGGATGGACCATCAGAGACGTAGCCACGGCCAAAATTTGAAAGAGATAATCTTCAAAAAATAAATGCCAAAGGTTGCTATTTCGATCCCTATTGAATTTGAAATTTCTGAGCGGAGTTTTCTCCCAAAGAATTGCGAAAACTTGTTCCGACGGGGTAACATGTTTTCCTGTAAGTCTTATGAACCAACTATGCAGTGTACTTGAGTCCTCCCATTCTCTTCAAAAAATCACGTCAAGTAATTTCTCAAGTACAGCCCGCCCATATGTGCTACACTCATAGTACATACAAGTATGTACGTATGTACGCATAAGTGAGAGTGTGTGCTACAGTTGACTCTTGAGTTGAATAATGGGATTTTTGAAGTCCAAACGCGTTTAGCGGCATCGTCCGACACATCCACGCACATATGGTCAGTTGCGAACAGTCGTTGCACTCCTGCCGCTTAATGAAAGCAGAAGAAGCAGAAGACAGAAGAAGAAAGAGTAATGGGTGGGCGAGCAGCAATTTGGCGCTGTAAATGAGATTTCCTTTTAAGCTAAATACAAACAAGGGATTGCAGAAATTTTCGTACACTTTGGCATGCAAGCGAATTTGTCTGTTTACGAGATCTTCTCTACATCTTTTTTCAACTCGTGCGGATGCTTCGCAGCAATGTTTACTCAGCAACTCGCTTGTGTGTGCGATTTAATAACTTGTATGAGAACTTTGTAAAATATAAATAAACAGAAATTAGCTGATTGAAATCTGGCTGATTGGAAAATTCCTGACCATTCTGAGCACTGATTGCAAAATGAATTCAATATTGGCTTATTTGAGTACGGGATGGCGAAGCTAAAACTTCCAAGGATTCCCAAATAATTGTGAAAGTTTATTTCATAAGCAGAGCACGTAATATTTATATTTATTTGAGAGTAAGTAAACTAAGAAACTAATATTTTGTTGTTGTTTCTGCATGGAAAGATATACGATCCAACAGCGAGTCGGAGTTATTAAAATTTACTACCGAAATTCGGAGACAGTGGCCTCAACTTTAAGAGCGTTGCGTCCAATTTATGGTCGTCATAAACATCCTGTCAGATCAACTATTGAACGTCTAGTGGAAAAAATTTGAATCCATAAGCACAGTCCAAAATGTTACCGTGCCAGTGAGACAAAGAAATGCCCGTAGTGTCGAGAATATTGCTGCCGCTAGCGCGTCAATTGAGAAAGATCCACATCAGTCTCTCAAACGTCGTACTCAAGCGTCGTTGAGGCTAATTTTGCGAAAAGCACTTGGGCTACATCCTTACAACAGAAACAGAACCGTCGTATGTTCGTGAATTGTGCTGAGCAACAACTGGAAAGTGATCCGAATTTTCATCAAAAAATCATCTTCAGCGATGATGCTTATTTCTGTCCCAATGGCTTTGTCAATAAGCCAAATATGCATTATTGGTCAGGTAGTAATCCACAATTGTGAATGGGAATCGCCCCCGCTCAATGATAACCGAATTTTTGTTTGTGGTCCAAATTGGATGATATAACTTGGACAATATTTGGTTCCAACAGAACGGCGCCACAAGCCACACAGCGAATGCCATTTATTGAAAACCAAGTTTGGGGAACGTGTTATCTCGCGAAATGGCCCAGTCAATTGGCCGCCTCGGTAGTGAGATTTGACGCCGTTAGACTATTTCCTGTGGGACTACGTCAAGTCTATGGTCTATGGTCGTCCAACAAGCCAGAGACATTAATGAACTCATGCTAATATCGAAAATGCAGCAGTATCGCCCAATTTATGCTTGACAATTGGGTTCAGCGTGCTCGCGATGGCCAAGCAAACGAAATGGAGTTCCATACACAATGGCATAGAATGTATGTAGTTCTCTTATTAAAAAAAAACATACAGTACAACTTGACTCATAAATCGCATCTCGACTTTCATTCAGCTGAGACGGCCCCAAGATGGGTATTAAAACTAGTAATAAAATATACCACAGACCCATTTCTCTAGCTGGCAATTCATTTCTACAGTGAATTAGGTCTTTAAAGTATGCCAGAATATGTATTGTTTCGCTGAATCGAGTACCAGGATACTTTAAAATATTGAGAAAATCATTCGTTCATTAAATTACCTGTAAGATCACTCACTCAAAATTTCTGACCAAGAAACGCCTATTTCGTCCTGCTATACATATTCTATATCCGATATTGCTGGCGTTGTATTAGTGAAAAAACGTGTCCAAAATGGTTGCATAAGTCCAAAACGTGGATGACAAAGAATGTTCCGGACTCCTGAAAAAGTCTGCTCAGCTCGGTTAAGTGTATTATGAACTCTTGCAACGTAGCGAAACCAATTCAGGATGACCTCTATCGGACGCAAGTAATACGTGTGAGTCGAGCGTTGAAGAAAAGTCGCCCGCAAACTTTAAAATGGAATGTTGTATTTGTAGGCTCGAGAATCGGACAAATTTGTAGACAAAGTTTACCATATTTTCAAAGTGATAAACATTCAGAGTTTTTTCACTGGGTCGTCTCAGCCATCTTCACAGACGAAAAGGCGACAAACTTAGTCCAAATTGGGTTTGAATATAGCTGACGATAAATATAGAATTATGATTTTGGCGACCATCTAAAGTAAGGCACTTCATTTATTAATAAGCCCATAACCAAGCTCTGTCAGTGGTCGGGAATGACAGCTTTCACGTGTGCCGAATTTCTGAACCTCTGTCACTTCCAATAACAGTCTAAACCAAACAAAATTTCATAGAAAACTTATAAGGGGTATTCAGACCGAAGTCTGTTAATTTGGTAATTCGTTAGTTGATGCTTCGTTAAAAGGAATAACTGTGAACATACTTTTAGTTCTACTTCTGTAGTATGGTAAATTTTATTCCGAAACAGCTGATTCAATTTTATTAAAGAGTAAAAATGCCTCAACAAAGTGCAAAATCAATAATTGTCAGTCATTTAATTGAAAATTATGTGGAGCAGATCAAATTTATTACTGGTAAATACTTTAAATTGATATACAGAGGAGCAGGAGAACAGCTGATGTGATATTACCGAGTAACGAATCAATTATCAAGCTTGCCAGATGGATAGTTCGTTACTCGGTAGAACGATAGTCTGTTAATTTTACAAAAACAAAATACATGTAAGAAACTACCGAATAACGACTAACGAATTAACAAGGCTGGTCTGAATACCACTATAGTGAAGAGTGACGGCGTTGTATGTGTATAATGTTGAGATGTAGGAAATCTGAAGTGTCACTGACTCATCAAACTAACCAAGCGCATTTGTGAATGCGTAGACATTACAAGCCTATGTATATATGTAAGTATGTGCAAGCTCGTATGCACTTTGCAAACAAAAGTTGCCACATTTGCAAGGGTCGCACTCACACACACACAGAGAGCGGGTGAGAGAGGGAAAGCGCTCAGGACAATTTTCAATTGTGCAAACATTTCCATTCACTTACGAAAATTTTCAATTATCCTGCAGCAATTTTGCGTCGTGGCGTCAGCGGCGCTTGTCTGGTGCGACTTGCCAGCGTAGCGGCTTGTGCGGTTGGCTGGCGGAGCCGTGCGACCATACCTCCTAGCAGGCTTAGTAGTTTGGCATTTCGCAAGTTTGACTATTTGTTGCTGTACTTCCGTGTACGTGTTTATTTTCTAGCTAACTACGGCATGTGACTGGGTGTGTGTGTGCGTGTAACGGCTCACAAACTCATATGCGATGCTATTCGTAAAGCTCGTTAAGAAAATTAAATGCGAAACTCGCTTACAAATTGTCATGACATGTTTTGCTTTTCGCTCTGTTCTATGTTTTCAATGGAAACTCCTTTAATTAAATATTTTTTTGTTATCTGTATAATAGTTGAGGTATTATTCAATTGCCTGTCAGAAGAGAGGAAGTTATTTCGTCGAAATAAGATTTGTAAATGCCTGCTCGCCTGTAAGCGGTGTCTACGCCAGTAAAGAAGAAAAAGAAGAAATGCCTGCTTTTGAAAGAACAGTTTCGGGAGAACAGCGGGAATGATTTCCTAAGATCCTACCTTAAATGTGCTATTTTAGACTCGACACTATGAACAGAAACTTGACATCAAATGCTAGAACTTATGTCCGTTAAGGGGTTACATGGGTTTCCTCGGGTAAAAAAAGCATTTTTCCGACAATTTTATTCTCGTATAAAAAATGAATTATTTTATGAGAATTTTTGATTGTTACAAACATACTAACAAATACTATTAACACAGAAATTCTAAAATTTTTGAAAAAAAAAAGAATTTTAAGCTCGGCTATTGCGACGCCATTTCCGGTGAGCCCTCGGAAAAAATATGCGCCCGATTTGGCAGAATAATTTCTAGCAGAATCATCTAAAGTGAAAAAACGAATGTTTTAGTCAAAAAATCTTAACTTAGAACTTGGACGAAGAAAATAACAACTGGAAATTGGATTTTTGGCAGACATTTTTACAAAAAAATTAAAAAACGCGATTAAATTATATACGAAACTCCATAAATCTGCGACAGCGACGTTTGATATTATCATGTGAAAGTGATCCACAATTTTTGAATAACTTAATCACAGGTGACGAGTAATGGATCTTTGAGTATGATCCCTAGACAAAGTGGCAATCTTCCGAGTGGCAGTCGTCGGCGTCTCCTCGCCCAAAAAAGGGTAGAATGAGCCAATCCATTAAGTGAAAACGTTGCTCATTGTCTTTTTTGACATTCAAGGCATCGTTCACCAAGAATTTGTTCCTCCTGAACAAACCGTCAACGCCAAATTTTACGTGAAACTCCTCAAGAGACTCAAACGAAGGGTCAATCGTGTCCGACTGGATAATGCAGCCGATTGGAAGTTGCACCACGACAATGCCCCGGCTCACACCTCCTTTCTTGTAAACAGTAACCTAACCAAGGCCGGCATCCCAACGTTTCAGCAGCCGCACTACAGCCCAGATGTAGCCCCCGGCCTGTTTTTGTTTCCTTGCCTGAAAAGACCTGACTTGGTGGTCTTAAATGTTTTGCTACGACAAGAATTTTATTTTCAGACTTGAATCCGTTCATAGTTCCACTTAGGACAAGACTCCTGGCTTAAAGAAACCCTTAATTATACCCTGAGCAGAGTATATAAAGTGTGCGCCGACGTTTGTAACACCCAAAAGCAAACATTGAAGACCCTAAAGAAATATATCTCCATATATAAATGACCAGCACTACTTGAGTTGATCTATGTCCGTCTTTTTGTTCTTTTGTCTGTATACATGTGTACTAGTTCCTCGAGATAAAGAAATGTTGCACACGTCCTTTTCTCTTCAGGAAGCTATTCATTGTCGGAAACGCCAATATAGGACCGCTGTAGCATATAACATAGATACAAACATAACGACAAAAATCAAGTTTTTGTATGGAAACCTTTTATTTGTGAAGTATTTTTTCAGAGCCTATTATAATAGCAAATCCGTCCATCCGTCCGTCGGTTTTTCAATAATTTTGTAACCTGTATTTGACAGCAATCGAATCTGAAATTGTATTCTGTTGGCCATAAGATGCATTAAACATAAAGAAACAACTTCCGGCCTCCATGTGATCCTTTGCCTAACCTTGTAGGCCTTTGACCCTGTGGTCCTCCAACCAAATTTCACCAATTTGCAAGTCCGAACTCTTAAGTAATTGCATTTTTAATTAGTTTCTCAATATTCTACTGCCAAATTGCATATGCATTTAATTAGGTACATGCGTTTAAGCAAACCCCAACCGCAACCAGAGCCACGAACGAATAAAATCAACCTCTTCGACACGTACACCAATTAAAGTGCTGTATTCCACTGCTACGCCGCGCCGCACCACAACAGAACACTTGTTTTGCTGTTGCCGGTGTTTATTGTTGTCATTGCCGGCCTGTTGTGTGCTCCTTCGGCACATAGCGCGCCTGTTACCGACGCAACGTTCGTGGTGGCGCAAACTTCCGCCGCCAACTGCTTAAACTATGAAGACAGTATATGTAAGCACACGCTTCTGCTGTCTGCCCGCCCGAATGACGTCTCGTAGAAATAACATACCACGGACGTCGACCACAGCAACGCGTCGTCTGCCTGTGCCACCACTATTTCTGCTATTTTCTGCTATTTTCTGCGACGAGTTACAGACCGAGCGCTCAGCCTTGTTTTTCTGCCGGCTGTGTTGGGTTCTTTGGCCGCGAGTACAGCCGCGGCGCAAATGAAAATTACTTTTGTCTACGCCGCAAAGTCTGCCGCGAAGTGGGTTCGAGTTACGACGTGCCCGTTGGCAAACAAGTGGGTAGTGCCAACCTAAGCTGAGTTTTGTCTCGTGTCGTACGACTAGTTTCGTTTTGTTCCTGTTGTTTTATCGCTAGTTATCGCACAATTGCGGGCAGCGTCGCAAAAAAAACTTGTAGATTGTAGATTTGCACTGCGCTTCGAGGCGCTTAACATGCCTGTGCAGAAAGCGACATCCTTTTTGGCCTCACCCGCAGCTCGAGAGCAAGGTTCTTCTTTTTTGCCAGCCTCTGGAAAAATGCTAAAAATAAATGTGAATGGGCGAAGCGTTTCCCGAAACACAGAATTTCGTTCAAATACTTTTGATTTTTCCTTGTTGTTGCTCATCGAATGCCAGGTCGCATGCCACATACGCGCTTAGTCATCCATTCGCTTGTTTGCTGCTTGTTTTTGTTGCCTTACAGTCACGTCGACACGTCGCAGCATCTCGAATGCAAACTCACGCTGGCAAACCCGTGAAACCCATAGAAAAAAGGTGCAAAATGCAATGAATTTAACGTCGCTGAGAGCTTGTCTATGCAAGGGTTAAAAACGCCAAGCTCATGAATTTCTACGCTCATATCCACTCGCGTGTATTTGTTGTCATAGGTGCGAATAGCCAGAGGATAAACTGGTTTTTGTGTGGCATTTGTGGTGGCGACAAAGGTTATATTGCGGCGCTGCGTGGTGGTACATAGCCGGAGATGAAAATAAAAGTAAACAGTTTCATTGTAGGGTACACTGCAAGCGTTCGAAGGGCTTCAGAGATTTTGCGATATTACACTAATATTCGATGCTTGCATTTTTTGCGAATCGAGGTTTAAAAAATAAAAGAAAACTAATTTCTTAAAGTACTTGTATATAGAATTTCTGATCCTACAAGGCATGCATAGAATATTTGATTTCTTCATCCCATGTGTAGAAATTCAAAGAAGGGAGGAACGTTCTTTGATTGCCATACACTTGAGACTGGCCAGAAACGATTCATTTACATATGGCTCAAGCAGCTCACGACCTTCGGTCTTGAACCAAGTATCCTCTGGGTGGCTAAAGAACATCTGTTTTAAGGGCATGCACTTAAAATGTTGATGGTTGATATCCTCGTAAAAATAAAGCCTGACATCACCGCCGTCTAGGAAGTACAATGGACGGACCAAAGACTGAGACGAGTGGATCCTTGTGGCGTTTACTACAGTGAACATATAAAGGAGGGCAAATTCGGTGTAGGATTCGTGGATGGAGAGAGACTGCGTCGCCGCGTCCTGGCATTCACCCCGGTTGATGAACGTCTAGCCATGACCCGCATCAAAAGGAAGTTCTTCAACATATCGCTGATTTGCGTCCAAGCCCCGACGGAAGAGGAGGACGATATGACTAAAGATGCCTTTTATGAGCGCTTGGAGCACACCTATGTGATGTCAAAATCTTTCTTGGCGACTTTAACGTCAGCGTGGGCAAGGAAGATATCTTTGGCACAATGATCGGTAAATTCCATGAGCAAACATTCACAAATAGTTTGAGGCTGATCGACTTTGCCGGGACCCGAAAAATGGTTCCGGATTAGCAAATACTCAAAAACTAGATGATCGCAAAGCAAGTATACTTAATCCACTAAAGTTATGGTTGTTGTTACCTTTTTATCTGGAGTTTTCATTTTTGTCAATGTCTGCAGGCTTTTAAAATATTTTGGAAAGTATAAGCTTATCTCGCAGCGTTTCTTTGGATTTTATCATACAAATCGGACTATTAATAGAGGTAGAGAGTCCCTTGATCACAGTCAACAGTTTTATTACTAGTTTAAGTAATTCTGGACGTATACCAATTCGAGTCAGTGAAGATCTCTACTAGACTCTCCTATAATTACTTGGTACTACCTTAAGCACTTTCAGAGCTGGGGAGTCTGTATTTATATGTGCCTAGAGAATTTTTAGAGCCTGCATCTATGAAATGTTTTATACCACTGAGCTCTACTAGTACAAAGTTCGAACGTTGACTCTCCTACCTTTTAAGTTTACCACGGTGTTTCTGAAGGTCAAAAGGAAAAACTAGAGGCAGGTTCCCACAACAGATGGGTCTACGTAACCGGAACGGACCCGGATTTCGATCCGATCAAAGACTGTACCCACCGGGAGAAGCAGAGGAACAGGAAGACCGTTGAAAAGACCAGTTGGAGAAATACCTGGCGCACTGTGGTAAGCGGTGTCTTCGCCAATAAAGAAGAAGAAGTAGGACTTTAACTCAGCATTATTTCTCAGATCAGGAATGTTTTCTTTCGTTCAACAACAAACGTTAGAAATCGCATAAGATATATATATATATAAATGATCAGTATGACGACTTAAGTCGATTTAACCATGTTCGTCTATCCATCTGTCCGGCCACCTATATATACAAGTATATGTATACGAACTAGTCTCTCAGTTCTTGAGATATCTGCATCTGAATCTTTGCATCCGATCTAAGATTTTTCAACCGTCCTTTTTTCACCAAGAAGCTGCACATTTGTCGAAACCACCAATATCAAAAAAACATGGCTGCCATATAAACTGAACAATCAATCTTATAAAGAATGTTTTATATTTGTAAGAGATTTTATAGCTTCGGTGTCACCAAAGTTAATATTACTATTTATTTTTGTTGATTGTGTTCTATAACAATTTACTAAAAAAAATGAATTCGTTCTCCATAATATTTTTAAATTACCAACTTCCAAGACTAACAGTATGGTCAGTGTAGCTGTTAAAGAAGGTTTTCCAGCTTGTGGTTCTTGTGTTTGGCTCCCATAAAACCACGCGAAAAAAATTGTTTACGAGCTAAATTAAATCTTATTATAGCTTCTAGGTTTGCAAAGAGTTGGAATTTTAAAATTTTGATTACTTCCGTGCCATTCAGGGGATAGAATATGAAGTGAATGATTCTCAATCCGAAAAAGGGGCGTCAATTGATCCGACTGGATCTTAAAATCGACAGTTTTTCGCTCGAATTTTCGTTGGATTGACACAAAACAGAGATTTTTTTGGTTTGAGAGTGTAAAACTCTTGAGATTATTCCTAATATAAACATTTTCAAAACTTGTCAATGAATATGTATATTGTATACAACTTAGCTTCACTCGCATCACCAGAAGCAAGAAAGAGAAAAGTGGAAAATTAAACGAAAAACTTTAATAAATACTCGAATTTGTGATCATAATGAGGCTAATATATTGAGCAGCCGAAAAAGACTCCAGTGCTACCAATCACACCGCATAGTGTTGGAAAATTGGAAATTTTAAACTTCATTCAACGAAAAAAAAAATAAATTCGTTGAAGTTGAAAAAAGTTACAGCCGTTCAAAAATGAGTAAAAATAATGAAGAAATACACTATATTTTGAAATTTTTGTATAAAAAAAAAGAAGAATGCCACGCAAGCCACCAATGAAATGTATTAACTGAGACAATGCTCTATCAGTTCGCTCGCTTCCGTCCTAAAAATTTCGAAATTTTCATTTACACTGTTGAAAATATTACACTGATTGATGGAATAAGATTTCTAGCGGAAAAATAACAAAAAGTGGTGGACCAAACTGGTACATATTTGTTTATTTATTTATTAGTATAAATATAGTATAAAAATAATAAGTTGATGTTTGATTAGAAATACAAAAAGACTTTTTCGACTACCCAATATTAAGAAAAATTAAACAAAAAATGCAGTTGAAAATTTTATTCGCTTGAATTTTCATATTTGCCATTAATTGGCATTTATTTTGTGTAAAAAATATTTTCTGAATTTATGATTTCATTTCATTTAAAATATTGCAAACAATTTGTTACTACCGTCGATATGACGGATGTATATACAAGTACCTGCATATTGTATGTGTGTTTATGGGCAGCTATATGCTGAATATACAAATTTGTCATTTTAATTTTCTTACCCTACCCTATAAAGGGTATGTTAAGTTTGCCAAAAAGTTTGTAACAACAAAAAGGAAACGTCGGAGACCTATAAAGTATATACATATATACTATAAGTAGAAGATCAACGTGACGAGCTGAGTAGATTTAGCCTTGTTCGTCTTCGCATCTATCCAGTCAGTTCTTCCATAGTTCTTGAGATATCGATCTGAAATTTTGCACATGATGCGCCAAGAAACTGAGGATCACTATAGCATATGGGTGTCATACAAACTGAACGATCAAACCCAATCCGCCGTATGGAAGCCTTCTTTTGACAAAATATCTTCGAAAAGCTGAGCTTGGGTTATTGTATAAGGCAAGGACACAATCTCCGAAGAAATAGTTAAAATTGGATCACTGCCATACAAACTTACCGATCAAAGTCAAGTTCTTATAAGGAAACCTTGAAGTTGTAAAGGGTATTTTAGCATTGGTGAACCGAAGTTAATGGTTTTTATACTCTAGCAACATGCTGCTACAGAATATAATACTTTTGTTTAATTAACAGTTGTATATGTCACCTAAAACTAAGAGAGATACTTATATGTATATAGGGTTATATATATGTAAAAGATCAGGATGTCAAGAAAATTTGAAATTCGGATGACTGTATTTCTGTCCGTCTGTCCATCTGTCCATCCGTCCATTGAAGTTGTTACTTTATTAAAATTTGAGATAACTCAATCATTCGTGAAAACAGAGAGGGAAATGGAGGAATAGAAAATATTGGACGGGACCGCCATATAATCATGACATCGCCAAGAAACTTAACATTCATCATGAAACGGTTTTGAACCATTTAAAAAAGGCTGACTATACAAAGAAGCTCGATGGTGAAGCTTAACAAATGGCGATAGGTCCTCACATTCTTGACGGATATTGTCCTTAAGAGCTGCAAGAGTCTGAGGCTTGTTGTCATAAACCCGCGACTTCAAAAAGCTCCACAAAAATAGGTCTGGAGTGGTCAAATCAGGCGATCTTGGTGGCCAGTGTAAATCGCCAAAACGGAAGATTAGGCGCCCAGGAAATGCATCCTCCAGCAAACCGGTTGTGGCACGTGCAGTATATGCCGTTGCACCGTCCTGTTGGAACCACATGTTTTCCAATCCCAATTTATCAAATTGCGGCAAAAAGAGCTCTTTGATCATTGCTCTGCAGTGCTCACCACTCACAGTAACCATTTGGCTTGCGACGTCTTCAAAGAAAAAAGGTCCGATGACTACTCCAGCGAAAGCAGCACACCATACAGTGACTTTAAGCGGGTCTAATGGCTCTTCGTAGGCTACACGCGGATTTTCAGTGCCCCAGAAGCGTAACTTTTGGTTATTTACGTCCCGCTAAGATGGAAATGGGCCTCATCACCCATGATTATTTTTGATAAAAAATCATCTTCCTCTTGGTGGTGATTAAGGATAGCTTGAGTTAGACGCGATTGGCGGTCAGCAGCTAACAGCTGATACACCGTCTAGGCTTTGTACGGAAACATCTCAAAATTTTGTACAAAAATTCGCTGTAAGCACCGTCGACTGATACCCATTTGCATGGCACGTCGTCTGGTCGATGTCGACGGCGCTTCCGTGACATCCTCGGCAACAGCAGCAATATTCTATACAGAATGGCTACTCCGGTGTCTGCCACACCTGGCAGCATCTCGTGTTGTGCCAGTCTCTTCTAAACGTCGCAGTGTTTCACCAGTAGGCGTCGGACGGCCAGGATATCCGCGTCGAAATTCGCGTTGTGCCAAAGTCACCGACCGATTATTGGTCAAATAAATAGTCACCAATAACCCGCGTTCTGTTTATTTACGTGCATTCCGCATGTGTTTACTACACAAATGTCAAAATAGAACTGACATTAGCGATCAATTGCAAAATTTATAGCATCTTCTGATAGGAGGATTACTTTTGCGTCATGTATATGTATATATAAGAAATTGCTTAGACTCCGATGCTCTGGTTGACGTTTTGCACTTAAGATATTTCCCTGGCTTTGGTTCTGACAAGTTGTGAGAGTATAAAATATTCGGTTACACCCGAACATCGCTCTTCCTTACTAGTTTTTGTTAATATTTAATTTTTTTTCGCAGTTTAAATTGTAGACATTTGCATATTTTGATTTCATTTCCATTTCGATTTTTTGTTTAATTAATCTCAGCAATTTTTTTCACCGCTTCATTTTATAGCAACACTATACTCGGTACACATATCAAGCCAACTGGAAGGCGCGCAGAAATGTATTCATATCCAACAAATTTGGGAAAAGGTCCAATTTGGCAACACCACGCGCCGCACATAACTCAGGCACATGTGTATTTATATATTTCAAATAAATATATTTTTATATATAATCAGTGTTTCACTTTGGGCTTATTGATGCACGCAGCAGCTGTTGTTGTTGTAGGCGATATCTCGTTCGCTTATCGTCGGCGTATTTTTTCGTCACTTTATTTGGCAACTGCTGAGTCAGAAATTGTGATTCTTTCGCTTTTTGCTTATTTTCATTTATTTATTTGCATATACATGCACATGTGTATGCAGGCACATACATACATACATACATACTTATATGTATGCATGTAAATATATTGGGTTTAAAAATATTGTTGTTACCGGCGTTTTTTCCGCTTCGCACATTGCCTGTATCGCACAGCCAAATACATTAACGCCGCAGCAAACGAAGTAATAAAGAGAAGTGACAGCGCCAAAATAATATGCGGCTGCAGAATGTCTCCACACACACACATATATATGTATATATATGTATTTTTTTTCACAGTATTGGTGGGAGAAAATCGGTTACAAACAGCGCCGAGAATTTTGCAAAACAAAAACACTGCGAAAATGCGAAATGACAGGCGAACGAATAACCAGACTAAAAGACAAAGAGTTAAGTCGCACAGCCAAAAGAGATCTGTGGGTGTGGCGAGCGTGCCTCAACAGTAGGTACACGGTGTATATTTATGTATATACATATAATATGTATGTAAAACATGCAATACCGGCGTTTGAGGCGCTGTAAGCCAGCATTTTGGGCAGCGAGCGCAAGCTTTAAACGGCGAGAAAGCGTGTTGCTAAAAAATTAAACAAACAACGCAAATATTCAGACAGTCATTTACATATTAATGTGTACATTTGTCTATGTATATGTATATATGTATGTATGTGTTTTCGTATGGCACATTAATAAAAGCATAATGTGCTGCCTGACATCGGCTATCTGCGAAAAAAGCATCTGGTCATAAGCATGCATAATCCAGACACTTGCACATGTGATATAAATCTGTACAACAACACGTACATACGCATAATGCTTGTGGCAGTGATGATGTATGCAATTAATTTTTTTGCGAATTTAATTTACACTTACTCACATTTAAAGCTCAGTTTGTGCCTCATTTTCGCGAGCACTTATGTACATATGTACAAAACCATGTTTTTGTTTTGTTGTTTTTGCGAAGCCAATGGGTGTTCTACTGAACTAGGGTAAGACGAAATGTCTCCTGTTATCAAACAATCAGTCGCCGAACTCATAACTTGACTCCCACTTCACCGTTGACAGAATCCAATGTGGTTTACGTGAGCACCTGCCTGCGAAGGCTTAGTCCCACGTTGTTTTCTAGAAACACGTAGATCAGTATAATGCGCCGATCAACGCCCCAAGGCATAAGTGCATGCACAACACTATACAATGAGAGTACCAAAGCATGAGTGCCGCCCCGTCACTTATGCCTGGTACCAAGGTCATGGGTTCGGGTGAAAACCAAAGGAAACACCCTAGCCACCTTGGTCGGGTTCGAGGCCCATCTAAAACCTCTGCCGTACTCTGGGTCCGGCACCCGGCCGCAGTGCGACTCCACATTGGACAAAAGCCCTTCCTGCATTTAGGTTTCAACCACAGCCACCACGAATCTCCCCAAAGGGCCAAGACCCAATGAGCAGATTGGATTTACCTCCAAGGGCAAACTGCTCCCCGTGGTACCATGTTTTAGTCTTTGGTGTGACCTGTAGATCACAAGTGTTACCTGTGACCTACTGCCAGTCGGGGACCCTAAGAACTCCTAGGAATTCCTAAGGACCCGGCTGTATGATGTGTTATGTGTCATATTATTTTTATTTTGTGTTTGTTATACAATTGCAAACCCATCTAAAGCATATGATATCACTTCAATATAGCACTTTTCCGACATATCTGACTAAGCTGACATTCTAATTAACCAGACATACGAATGTCAGACATAGTGCATTTGAATTTTAGTCGCCTCTTACGACAAGCATGCCTTACCGCGGGAATATTCTTATCCCCCTCCCCGCAGGGGGACTTCACCGTTGACAGTCATAGCTTCGTAGTCGTAGATAACTTCATCTATCTTGGAACCAATATTAAAACCTACAACAATGTCAGCCTCGAAATCCAACGCAGAATAACTCCTGCCAACAAGTGCTACTTCAGACTGAGTAGGCAATCGAGAACAAAAACTAAACTTTACAAGTCACTCATCATCCCCGTTCTGCTATTCGGTGCAGAGACGTGTACGATGACAATATCTGATGAGTCGACGTTACGAGTGTTCGAGAGAAAGGTTCAGCGGAAGATTTACGATCCTTTGCGCGTTGGTCACAGCGAATATCGCATTCAATGGAACGAAGACATTATGGTCACCGCAAAACGACCTTATTAAGACGAGCTCCCGGAGAGCAGCTTCCTAGTTCCTTTCCAAATAATAATTTTTGCTAATACTAAGTTTTAAAATACAGCTAGAAAATACCATAATATGCATAAGAAACTCTGAAAATTTGCTTTTTCAGCCTTCTAACTGCATACAACCCCATAATGCATACGATCAACTCTTCTTCTCATGAATAATGTATACTGTTGATACTTTCATATTCAATATCATCATAGCAGAGCATGGCTTACCGATCTGCTTTGTCTGTGGCGTCAATTGACACGAGGACGCCCACGGGGAGTGCTGCCATAGTGTTGGCTTAGTTGGTTATATATCGGGAAGCAACCCGCTGCGCTTCATTGAGACACACCTTTACTATAGAGCCAAACCACATAACACACCCACTGAAATATAGACATGCTCATGTATACATACATACTCGTATATGTATGTATGTAAGTATACTTCTAGACGTGTGTGCATAAATAATACACAGGTTGGTTGTCACTCCGCCATGCGGGTTTCCACTGACCGCACGTTGCCGATAAAAGCTTACAAAGTCAACCGCAAATACCAACAACGCACATACAGTACAACAACACGACTGCACAACGATGAACAAACATTAAAAGTGTTAACAATGAAGAGAATGTTGCTCGTTGAAAAATAGATCTGCTACTATCTGCCATTGAACTCTGCCAACGCTGCCACCAATACTTTTTTTTTTTTTTGTTTTTAATTTTTTCCACTTTCATGTGGTCACGACTTAATTAGCGTGGAACTTTAGTTATACTAATTTGGAGAACTTCGTTTAGTCTCATTACGCTAAGTTTACTCTCATTACTCTTCGTTATACCACCGGAGAGCAGCTATGCTTTGTAATGATGCTTGCAAGAAATGAATGGTTTGTAACAACTAAAAACTATATCTCTATTCAGAAGTCTAGCACTGGACTGGAAGACTTTTTATACCAAGATTCAAATTACGAGTCCATTTGCTTGGAAAGTTTCTTTAATTTGTCGTGAGAACAGAGAAAATTATTTCCTCGAAATACCAACACACCCTTTTTCCTGTTTTGTTGAATAAACTCTTATTATTTAAGAAGACATCTTTCACTATATCCAACATCTATGATAAAGATTAAAAATGGAAACAAATGATCAATCTCTATTGGTAAAAGCAAGTAGAATATCTTATAACCCCACAGAGTTCGAACCAAAAGAGCGAAAACTCTGCATAGACAAAAGTCTAAAGATGCTTTCGACAAACTGTTTTCGCTTGGATGATGGAGTGTTTTCAAAGATCGTACGTTTCGAGCAGAGAACTTTGGTTTGAACGTTTATTATGCCGCGTATTACCGTTATGTAGGGTATAACAAAGAATTATTCCATTAAAGTTTATGTAAGGTACACGAAAAAGGCTGCATAGATCTGGGCTCAGATAGAATTTATACCAGAAAGAATTAAGCTCGAAAACTAGAGTAAGGTTCCAAAGAGAATTAATAGTAAGCTTCAGCAGTGTGGCGACTTTATATAACATATCTAACAGTACATACCTAAACGTGAGAACCCTTTGTTATACTACTGTGGACAAAACATAGTAAGACTTTTTAATTTGAATTTCGCGCGAAAATCCATTCGTGGAAATATTTTTTTCTAGGTTGATATGACTGCCAGTGACATCTGTGCCAAATGTCACATCAAAATAATCATTGGTGTTTACTACACGCTTGTCTTTCTGAAGTACATAAATTTATACGATTTATAAGATGAGTGAAATTATTCAACATAGAATTCTATTAAATTTTGCGTGCAGAATCAAAAATCTGGCGCCGAAACGTTCAGAATGTTGGAAAAGGTCTGCAGTGATAATAATTTGCCGCGAGCAAGTGTTTTTGATTGGTACAAATTACTCAAAGAGAGGGTCGAGAACGCGTTGACGACGAAGTCCAGTATGGCCATCAGCATCAACTGCTGATCAGTCAATAAAATAAAGGAATTGGCGCTTGAGTTTAATAAAGAGAGATCTTACTGGCATCGTTGAAATATCGGAAGTATCAATGAAAACCATTCGAAGGATCATTTGGGCCAAAGAAAAGTGTCACTATGATTGCTTTCAAAATTATTACATTTTTTCGAAAAACAGCGTCGCGTTAATGTCTGTAAAACACTGCTTTCCGACTGTCAGGATGTCTTGAAACGTTTTATTACTGGCGATGAGTCTTGGATCTATGCTTACGACACGGAAACAGACGATTAATCGGCCGAATATGGTGGCAAAGGAAATCAAAAATCAAGGTTATGTTGACAGTTTTCTTCGATTATCGAGATGTGGTATTTCCGTATTTCTTTTGACCGGCAAAACTGTCGAAAAGGAATACCATTTGAGTGATGCTTACATGCTTTGCGCGAATTTATGCGTAAAAGAAGCCGAAATATGGGCCCACAACTTCAACATATTCCACATATGTTCCACATATATTCCACTTATTAAGATCAACAAGTTCTGAAATGTCTTGTGCTAATATATAGAAACTTTAATAAATTCTGAGCTAAGAAATTTCGAAGACACGCATCTGAATAAGTAGATAATAAAAACCAATCAACTGTGAAGGCATAACGAGCGAACAATGCAAATACGAGCGTACAAAGCAACAGCCAAACCAAGCAAGCAATAAACGCAGAATTAAAAGGGACGACAAAGAATAAAAAAAGCTTAAAAAATATTAATAATAAGCGAATATAAGCATGGTATTCAACAGTTACAATAACAACAACAGCAATGATATACAAAAATAAATTGTTGTTAACATTAACAACACCAACACACTGTCAACAGACTGTATATATTTGGTTGGTTTGGTTATTGTGGTTGTGCGTTTAAGTCTCGTTTAAGGCTTATTTTTTGTTACAAACATATTTACGCTTTTAAGTGTATGTGTGTGTGTGTGTGTGTATGCGTTGGCCGCGCTTGAAACGGGTTTTCTGATTTTTGTGATTGCGAAATTCTGGTCTAAACGTGCGACCAAGTTGAGGCATCGCTTGTGCCTGCGATTATATACCTACCCAGCTTTGCTACATACAAAAGAATGCATATACATAGCTACATAATAAAGTGTGTACAGAGGTATATAAATGTAAATATGTATATAAATGTGGATATGTATATAAATGGCAATATGCTTATGCTAGATCAGACTGGCTTTGAGCCAAACTTGAATTTCGTATATAAGATTTCGCTATTGGATGCTTACCGTTTGAGCGCAAAAATCGTATGCAGCTAGATGTGGATATGTACATGTATGTATGTATGTATGCCATACATATATTTAATTAAAGTAAATAGTGTTGCTAGTGCCTTGTTGCACTTTGCAATTTGATTTTGCACAAAACTTATTTTATTTTAAAAATAAAAATTCTGCAGTGCAGTTGTTTTTCACCTGTGTGTACGTATATTTTAGTTTTGATATCGCATATACATACATATGTATTTCAGCACAATTTTACTAACTTTTTGATTTTTTAATATTTTTTTTATTAATTATTTATGCATTTTTACTCTGCAACCGTAAATGCTAAACGAAAACAGCGTACAATTTTTGCTGAAGCTTAAATTTATTGTTATTTTTTTTTTTTGATATTTTTTATTCACTTTTTGCTTTAACTTTTTTTTATTTTTTTCTGTATTTTTCAAGCACTTTTACCAAGAAAACAGCGTTCAAAATTTTGCTGAAGCGTAAAATTGATTATTTTTATTTATTATAATTGAGTATATGCATACATGTACGTACATACATATGTATGAAGGTTTTGCTTATTATGGCGAATTGTAGTTTTCATGCAAGCTTCTAATACGAAAAAATATTAATTTAAAATTAAAAATTTTTGTTTTTCAAAAACTTGTAAAATCCAAATTTTAAATATTCTTTTCACTTACTCCAACTCAAAAATAATATTTGCACAATTTTTTCAAAAGATAGGAAATTATAAAATTTTTTAGTCAACACTCTTTTATTTTTATTTTTCAAAATATGGTAAAATGCAAATTTTAAAAATTATTTTCACTTGCTGTAACTCGAAAATAATATTGGTACAATAAAAAAAAAAAATAAATTATATTTCAAAACTTTTAATTTATCACTTTTTTGCTAATTTTTTTTTTTAAATATTTTTTTCAACATTTTTTGTTTTCCAAAATATTGTATAATGCAAATTTTAAAAATCGTTTTCACTTACTATAGCTCGAAAATAATATTTGTGCTTTTTTTCAAAAAATAAATTTTGAAATTTTTAGCTTAACACATTTTTTATTTCAAAATTTTTTTTGTTCAAAATTTCATGAAATTCAAAGTTAAAAATTCTTTTCACTTACTACAGCTCGAAAATAGTATTCGCACAATTTTTTCAAAAAATATTAAAATATACACTTTTTTAATTAACGCATTTTATTTTAAAATATTTACTTTCAAAATCTTGCAAAATGCAAATTTTAAAAGTTCTTTTCACTTCCTTTAATTTGAAAATATTATTTGTGCAATTTTTCTTTTCAAAATATATTATACTTAAAAATTTTTATTTATCACTTTTTTTTACTTAAAAAAAAATTTTTTTAATCTTTTTGTTATCTCAAAATGTTTGTTTTTCAAAATCTTCTAATATGCAAATTTTAAAAATTGTTTGTTTTCACTTACTATAATTCGAAAATAATATTTATACTATTTTTTTTTTTTAAATATGAAATTTCAAATTTTTTAATTAACACCTTTTACATTTCATAATTTTTGTTTTTCAAAATATTGTAAAATCCAAATTTTTGAAATAATTTTCACTTACTATAACGCAAAAATAATATTTATACATTTTTTTTTTAATAAATCTTAAAAAAAAAAAAATTTTTAATTGACACTTTTTTATTTAAAATTTTTTTTTATTCAAAATTTCATTAAAAATGTAAATTCTTTTTAAATTTTTTTTTATACAATATAAGTTAAAAAATAAAAATTTCATTAAAAATATAAATTCTTTTTAAATTTTTTTTTATACAATATAAGTTAGGTTATGCTAGGTTACGCGGTTACACTTAAAACAACCCGAAAATAACATTTGTAACAATTTTTCAAAATCTCTTGCACTTTCAACCACAATTCTCAACACTTCCAACTATAAATAGCAACAGTTTGGAGTGTTGCTCACACATTTAACGCCACTGTCGCGTGGTCACGCTTGTCAACTGCAGACGAATTTGCACCTACTCGCACACATACACACTTACTTCCACTCAGTACACTGAAAGTGAGACACACACACACGCGGCAATTCGATTACAAATCGCTCGCCCAAATGTGAGCCAGAAATTTTTGTTTGATTTTTTCCACACACTTCCGTTTGCTCAATTTACTTTATAAATAAACGACATTATGCACAGCGGAGTATATTTATTTAACTTGTTTCACTTGCTTGCAGTCACACAGGCAGCTACAAGCCACGCTAAAAGAAAATGCAATGCCAAGTATCCAAAGCGGCGCGTCCAAACTGGATCCAACGCGTCACGGCGACCGGTCAAAAACAAACTGAAAGCAACGTCAACTGTCTGTGGAAGCAACAGCCGAGTCGGCACGGCACAACACGACAAAACGCAGCGACAATGGCAGCGGCAGCGACAGCGGCTGCGTCGAGCACGACTACTCCACCTGGCCGGATGCGGTGCGGCTCCAACAACGTGGCGGTGGGGGGCGGCAGGCGCCATGCCGCTGTCGAACTCGTGTGAACAACAATAATAAGAATGTTGCGTGATGACTGAGCCAACATGTTGCACGAACATGTTGCGAAGTATTTGACTGTATGTATTAATGTGTGTGGGCTCTGTGTTGGTTATGGCACACACACACACACGAATTTACGAGTGTCACCTATAAAAATACACATGCATTGATACATATACATAAGTCCATAAGTAGGCAATTGCTGTCGTTGCATTGCTGTCTTGTAGTTGTTCTTGCTGTTGTTGTGTGTCTTGCATACCATTTTAGTTGTTTCTTGAAGAATCTTGAGGTGAAAATAATAAAAAAAAACTGGCTGTACTTATGTATCTGTATATCGCTCATTTGCTGCAAGACCGGCATAAGTCAAAAAAATCGATTTGCCAGAAAACGCATTTAAAGTTTTCAACTGACTATAACCTTACACGGAAAACAGGAAATATATTCTCTTCTCAAGCGAAGCATATAAGAGGTATTCTTATGAATTTTTCACTCAACATGAAGTATGATATAACGAACAATTCTGCAGCATTAACTCAAAAATCACGTTTTTTGATTTATGCCGGTCTTGCAGTAAATGAGCGATATTTATATCCATATAAATATGTATGTATGCATTTATATCTTCTTGGGCGTGCTTATATGCGTTTTGTTGTTGTTGCTATTATATTGATATTTAAATGCTATCACAACGTTAGTGTTGCTAAGAGAGTTTTTTGTTTCTTGTTGATCACGTTTCATTTTGAATATGCGTTGTTATTATTGTTGTTGTAATTTTAAATTTTTGTGTGACATTAATTTTTGATATTGTTGTTGCTGTTTTTTTTAAATAATTGTTTTCTAATCCCAATTCATCAGCTAATTTTGTGAGTTTTTGTTGTAATTGTATAGCTTATTATTTTCACTGTCATTTTAATAAGCTTTGGTGACAGAATCTTCGAAAGTTTTTGAGTCTTTGATTCTCTTTATGGGATTATACTTCCTATAGCAAAAAAACACACTACAAAACTATCTGCCAATCTAGATATGAGAAGTGCTTCATGTACTATAATCTGACGGAGTGCTTTGCTTTTAAGCCACTTAATAATGGATTAGAAGTCAATGATATGCTGAAGACCCTAAACTGTTTCCGTAAACAATTATAAGATTCGCATTTGATGTTTAGCTCAAAATTTTTTCAATCACTTAAAACTATTTTTGTCATTTTAATAATTGCTGGTGGTTTGAAGCTTTATTGGCGTAGACATCGCTTACACGGTTATAGCCGGGTTTACAACAGCGCGCCAGTCGTTCTTCGTTTTCGTTGTTTGGCTCCAAATGGAAATTCCAAGTGGTCCCTCTTTCCATGGTCTTTCTAACGGAGTTGAGGTCTTCCTTCTCCTCTGCTTCCCTCGGCGGGTACTACATCGTATACTTTCAGAACTGGACTGTTTTCGGATAACATGAACTAGCCACTGTAGCAGCTGTCTCTTGATTCGCTATGTTAATGCCGTCATATATAATAGTATATCTCACATAGTATATCTCATACAGCTCATCGTTCCATCGAATGCGATACTCGCCGTTGCCAATGCGGAAGGCATCATAAATCTTCCGCAGAACCTTTCTTTTGAAAACTCACAACGTCGACTCATCAGTTGTTGTCATCGCCGAATCCTCTGCACCATATAGCTGGAAGGGAATGATGAGTGACTTTGGTCTTTGTTCGTCCAGAGAGGACTTTCTTCTCAACTGCTTACTCAGTCCGAAGTAGCACCTCTTTGCAAGAGTTATTCTGCTTTGGAATTCGACGCTGACGTTGTTCTGGCTGGTTCCAAGATAAAAGAAATTATCAACGACTTCAAAGTTATGACTCTCAACACTGAACAAGAGATATTGCGCCTTGCCCCCGTTCACTATCGGACCCATTTATTTCGCTTTCTTATCCACGGCACGGTTGTTGAGGCCAATGATATCTCTTATAAAAGCTCGGCAGCTTGAATTATTTTCTTCGGCAGTTGAAGGAAGAAGTCGCACGATAGAGAGTTGCCTTGTTTGAAACCTCGTTTGGTATCAAACGGCTCGGAAAGTTCCTCCCGATCTTGACAGAGCTTTCGGTTTCGCTCAACGTCAGTTTACACAGCCCTATTAGTTTTGCGGGGACTCAGACATAGCGCATAAAGACAGCTCCTTTTCGTGGTGTTGAAAGCAAAATTGAAATCGACGAAGAGTTTGTGCGTGCCGTTTCTCTCTTCACGGGTCTTTTCCAAAATTTGGCGCATGGTGGATTCAGTTGTTGATTTTTCAAGCCTAAAGCCACATCATTAAGGTCCAATCAGTGTGTTGACGGTTGGCTTTAACCTTTCAATGTACCCGATAGGACCTTAAATGCGATGTAGGAGGCTTATCGCTCGGTAGATAGGTCGGTAATTGCTATAAGAACTTCTTCATGGTCAGGAAATAGAACGTCAGCTCCATTATCATCGACTGGGGAATCAGCCAAATCAACAGAATAGCCGTATATCTATGATAAATCTACGTCAAGATAATGCTGAATATCAGATGAATTCAGGAGTGCTGTATTATGAGCTCAAAAAAACCTAGGTGAAGCATTACAGGCGAAAAACTCACGAAATTTGCAAGGCAGTAATATTCCATCATGACAAGGCTCTGTCTCATGTTGCATGAACTGTCAAAAACAATTTTAAACACAGGGTTTGGAAGTTTTGCCTCTTCCGCCAATTCGTCCAGACCTTCATACTTCTAACTACCATTTGTTAGGGTCGGAATCAACAAATTGCCAAAAATATAGGAAAATTTTTTATCTTCAGAAAGGGAATACTTTGAATAAGAGAGCTCAGGTTTTCTTAAATAAACGTTCCAATTATGAACACAAAAAAAAAACGTGAATATATATAACTATAGCAATGGTGCGACAATAGGCCAGCAAAATTCACATTATGCTCACCAATCAACCTCTCACTTGCTCATAGATATTTAATTAACACTTAATCGCTATTGTCTGCACTTCGCTAATCACTCGCTTGTTCAATTTAATATTAATGACGCACACGTACGGCAAACTCTGCAGTCTGCACACTTCGGCAGATTAAAATGCATTCACTCAATCAATTCAGTTTTTTCTCGCTCAAAATTATCCGTTTATAATTTTAATGAAGTATTTTTTTTTTTTTTTTTTTTTTGGATTTTTAAAGACTTTTCATTAACATCTATTGCTTGTGGCAATGTATGGTATGTCTGTCTACACATCTACTTTAGAGTTGCTAGCTTTAGTTGTTGTTTTTATTGTGTTTTGTTGTTGCATTTCTATTACTCACCGTATTTTTGACGCTTTCGTTTTCAAACTTCAATCTTTCTATGGTCTTTATCACATTATTTTGACTGCATTCGTAAAATTTTTGTTTTTGTAATTTTCATTGCTTTCTTTTTTCCATAAACCAACTGACACACTTGACCTGTCATCGCTCTGCTTTTTATTCATTAATTCAATTTTTCGGCTTTTCTTGTTTCGATCGCTTCAGTAGATGTTGGTATCTGTTATGGGGGTCGACCGTAAACTTTCTTTCACAAATCTATTACACATAGTTTTTTTCTTTTCATTTTTCTTTTTATGTTTTTGTTTTTTTGGTTGTCTTTAAGTTCATAAATTTAAAATTTTGTTTACCTATTTTACGTAGGTTGCTATATATATTTCTGGACTAGGCAACGCTAAGTGTTGTCACTTAATCGTGAATGGTTTTATTTACAGGGAATTAAAAAATTCATCTCGGCCAAAAAATGGAATTAACTCGTGAACATTTTCGTGCGATCATTTTTCACAACTTTCGACGTGGATTATCACGACAAGAGTGCATCGATGAACTAAAATCTTTGTATGGCTATGAAGCACCATCCTATAGCACTGTGAAAAACTGTTACAACGAATTCAATCGTGGCCGACGCTCGCTCAAAGACGAATTCCGTGAAGGTCGCCCAAAAACAGCCGTTGTGTCAGAAAACAGCGATGCCGTATGTGAACTGATAATGCAAGACCGTCATGTAACAAAGATCGTCACAGGTGACGAATGATGGATCTATACGTATGAGCCCGAAACAAAACAGCAATCGACCGTGTGGGTCTTCCAAGACGAGCCAAATCCAACGAAAAAAAAAAAAACATTTTCGTTGAAAAATATGCCTATTTTCATTATTAGGCCAGAAATATATATAGCAGCCCTCGTATTACGCATTCATTTATGTCGTTTTAATGTGGCCACGTCAAAGCATCTATTTTAGAGAGTTGTGGTCATAAAAATGACAATTCTAGAACTTTCTTTTTTATGTATGAACCAGTAATAGCCATTCTTACCTAGACTATTTCTCAATTAGTACCTAGCGTGCTGAGAGATTGTTCCATATTTCCACCACTTTCTGAACTGAAAAAAAAATATCTGCAAAGCAAAGCTGGAATTGGGTATATACGACCCTAAAAGCGATTTTCAAGCATCTATCGTTTGAAGAATTGAGAGGAAAAAACAAAAAACAACATGAAATATTGAAAAAAATGTGTCAGTCAAAGGTCAATGTTTTGGTCTTCATTTTTGCTATTTGCTTATTAGTACTCATTATTGGTTTACTTTTGTTGCCTCAGTATAAATTATTTGTCATGCATGAAACAAATTGAAGATGTCTCAGAATTAACTCTAAACCCCTTCGATATTCGACCAAAATTTTTTTCTCAATATTTAGACATTTGTAGTGTCAGCGATTATCTTTTTTAATGGGTTTGTAAAGATCCAGATCAAGATTGTGCTGGCTCAAGAACTGATGCGAGCAGTTCATATACCATAAGTTGCATTGAACAAGTCGAACTGAAACTGGAAATGAAAGAATCACTGCGAATCTGGACTTAGGCTCAGAGCAAACTATTTAGAACAAAAAATGTTTCCTCATTTCTGTACATTCTTCACCAAGGATTGAAACCACACAAAAACCAGCAACGATTCTGAGTGTTCTCTCACTTCAACAACTTCTCAGCATAACTCTCTTATCGCATGAAATTATGCAATTTAGATGTTGTTATTGTTGTAGTTTAGATTATACGTGTGGATGTATATAAATTCTACGTTGGTTTGCCGACATTGCATATTTAACATACGACTGCTCAACTAACGGCTTAACTGGTCAACTGATTTATGAACTGCTTATCTGCCCCACAACGCCATAAACATATCGAGCATTTGCACTTGCTGGCAAAAGGTAGAATTTACATGTGCATAATATATATTGTATATGAAGATATAAATATACATATACATACATGTAGATGTACATGTGCTATACATACACATAGCATCCTCACAAATTCGAAACTTATTCGTGCGGAAAAGGAGCTCAGTGCAATAAATTATAAAAATAGGTACTTACTTCAACTTTATCAATAAAAAAGTCTTATGTGAAGATAAAAATTATTCAAAAAAAAGTTGTTATTATAAATTTCTTTCTACTTTGAAAAAATTGTTATATTGAGTCCATTTTGGTAGAATATTGTCATATTGAAAGATGGACCCTGCGAACCATAGAAATCAGTATAAAAGGCCAACACTGGTAATATAAATACGAGGTTTGACAATTAAGTAATGAGACTGATTTTATTGCTGCGCTTGTGGTAAACCTGTGACCTTGAAATTCCCTTTCTCTTTTTCAGGCATCCCTTTCCTCTCAATTGATATATGTACCATCACTCTAGCTTGTTTAGTTCGCCTGCTGCGTCAAGTTGAGTAGACGTGTGTTTGTAGTGCTCGTCACGAAAATGGAAAAACGAAATCAAGAGCAACGCGTCGCGATAAAATTTTGCGCCAGATTGGGCAAAACAGCTTCGGAAACGTACGCTAAAATTGTAAGAGTGTATAGTGATAGTGCTCTTAGTCGTGCCCAGGTTCACAATGGTTGTCTCCGCAAGCCCCTCGCCCGAAAAAGGTCCCATGAGCAAGTCGAAGGTGAAAACGATGATTATTGTTGTTACTATTGTAGCCGTGGAATCGTCCACAAAGAATTCTTTCCACCGGGGAAAACTGTGAATCAAGTCTACTATTGCCAAGTACTCGAAATATTGCGAAAACGAGTCAACAGGGTGCGCCCAGACATCGCTCGTAACTAGATCCTTCATCACTACAACGCGCCGTGCCACACCGCCCTCAATGTGTCACAATATTTGGCCTCTAAAGAGATCGCCGTGTTGCAACAGCCGCCTTATTCGCCCGACATGTCACCCTGTGACCTTTTTTTTTTATTTCCTGAAACAAAATCGGTGGTCAAAGGAACCTATTATGAGTCGATTACGGACATCCAGGCGGCCGTGACGAGGATAGTCGCGGACATCCCAGTCGAAGCGTTCCATAAATGTTACGAAGCATGGAAAACGTGCTGGAATTGCTGTATAGCTGCCCAAGGGGACTACTTTGAAGGAGATGGCAGAGTTGTAGAATAAATTTGAAATATACGGTTTTTATGAAATCAGTCTCATTACTTAATTGTCATACGTGGTATATGATTCTAGTAACACACACACCTTAGATTAGATAAGTAAGTGAAGATTGCACCGCGACCTAAGGTCTATTGCGCCTCTCCTAAGTCACAACGATTTATTTAGGTCCAGCAAATTGATAAATTCCAATATACTACTGGGTTCCATTGAGGCGATGTGATCCCTATTTGAAAACATGGATCCAAGGTATACCTTTATAAATATTGTTGATATTAAACAACCGGCATTTTTTTCATTTTCTTCAATCTTAACTGGCGTTTATCTTTTACTTTGGGACGGAGGTTTTTCTATGGTCAACTTGTATATGCAATACATACCATACATTTAATATTATGCCTGATTTAACGCGAACTTTTTTTGGAACCCATGTCACCACGCATAGTTTATATCTTCTTCTTCTTTACTGGCGTAGACACCGCTTATGCGATTATAGCCGAGTCAACAACAGCGCGCCAGTCGTTTCTTTTCTTCGCTACGTGGCGCCAATTGGATATTCCAAGCGAAGCCAGGTCCCTCTCCACTTGGTCCTTCCAACGGAGTGGAGGTCTTCCTCTTCCTCTGCTTCCCGCGGCGGGTACTGCGTCGAATACTTTCAGAGCTGGAGCGTTTTCATCCATCCGGACAACATGACCTAGCCAGCGTAGCCGCTGTCTTTTAATAGTTTATATACAACAACAAATTTCCTGTAATACTTTTCAGTAGGAGTCTCGACTTTGTAACAGAGTTCCAGAAACTCGAACCAAAAAGGTCTTGGCAATGACCATCGAAATTTTAAAAATATTAGAAAGATTTTTCAAGCCAGTGTTAGTAATATTTCTTTTACCAGAAGCCTCTTGGAGAGGGACTGAGCCAAAAAAAGAGTATTTTCGAAGGCTGTTGAAAACGATAACTTGTAGTCTGTGAAAAATGGAACATAAAACAAGTAAGGAAGGTCTAAATTCAGGTGCACCCGTAAATTTTACTATCTCGCAACTTGCATAAATCAAAGCCAGGAAATATCTTTAAGTGAAAACCGTCAACCACATTTTCGGAATCCAAGCAATTATTTGTACAGTTGAACTTCTCTAACTCAAATCGCCAAGATCCACACTTAGAGTTAGAGACACGTTGGGTTACGGAAAGAAATTTGTATGAAATTTGACTTCTATTGCCACTTCAAAGGTTTGAATGATGAAGAACTTCGAGTTACACCAAATTTCATATTTTTCAATAATAGCGCTACAAAAGTTTTAAATAAAACAAAAACGGTTTGTGGTATTAACGAAATTCGTTATTCCTGCGAAAGTACATCCGATGCCATTATGTATGGAACTCGGGTTTTTTTGCATGGCCACCACGGGCACGCTTGCAGAAGTCCAGACGCTGAACCCAATCCATGGGTTTCAAGCATAAATCGGCCGATACTACTGCAATTTCACGTTCGTTGTTCGTCGAAGTTCATCAGTAGTCACTGGCTTGTTGGCATAGACCATAGAATTGACGGAAACTCACAGGAAATAGTCTAACGGCGTCAAATCGCACCTCCGAGGCGGCCAATTGACTTTGCCATTTCGTAAGATAACACATTCGGCAAATTTGTTTTTCAATAAATCGATTGTGACATTTGCTGTGTGGCTTGTGGTGTCGTTCTGTTGAAACTTCATATTGTCCAAGTCCATATCCTCCAATTCGAGTCAAAAGTATTCGGTTACCATTGATCGGTAGTGATGCTCATTGACAGCAACGTGCCGGTTTTGACCATCACGGAAAAAGTACGGCCCAATGACATCGCCGGAACATAAACCGCACCAACCCGTAATTTTTTCGGTGTCTCATGGAGTACGTGTGGATTGCTGCCTCACTAATGGCGCATATGTTATTTATTGACGAAGCCGTTCAGCCAGAAATGAGCCTCATCGCCCTAAGATGATTTTTCGATCAAAGTACGGATCATTTTCAAATTGTTGCTCAGCCCAATTCAAGAACAAACGACGATTCTGGTGGTGAAGCGGCTTCATTTCTTCCGCCAATTTGTTCTTGTAAGGACGAAGATCAAGATCTTTTCGTAAAATTCGCCTCAACGACTTGCCCAACGCTTGAGAACTACGTGAACTACTGATTTAGGTCTTCCTCAATTGGTGCGAAAGTGGCAGCAATATTCTCGACACTACGGGCATTCAAATTTTTCCACTAGATGCTCAATTCTTTATCTGACAGGACGATTATGACGACCATAAATTGGACGTGGTGCTCTTAAAGTTGAGGCCACTGATTCCGGATTTCGATAGTAAATTTTAATGATTTCGACTCGTTGTTGGATCGTATATCTTTCCATGATGAAATGGCAAATCTTATCGAAGATAAATGCCAAAAAAGTGGGAAAAAATATGCCGCCGTTTGTTATTCCTAACAATCTTCTTTCATAGCGTGCTTATTGAAACCCTTTATAATTGCTTACATATACTTTCGTTATGCGTCTAAAACAGGGTTGCAATGCAAAATCTATAAATGCTTTATGTTAACATTATCAGCATCTAACTCACACCTGTTCACATAATAATGTTAATTAAATTGCACAATGATTCTGCAGTGCTCTATGGAATGGCCAACCAACCAGTCTATTAAGTGCATTGCTTTGAAATTAGCGCAAATAATCGCTGTGTTATTGGAAAGTGCCGAGCATGTCATTAAGCTAATGCTTATTAAATTTAACACAAAAATAAATATAGGAAATATACATATGTACATATATTCAGACAAACACATCTGCACATATGAATATTCATAAAGTGAAGGAGTGTTCGTGATTTCACAATTAATATCACTGTGATAGCTTTTTTCACAAAAACAAAAAGACAAGACCAAATTCGACGGTTTCCCCCTATTTCGGGTCCTACGAATCGAACTGCATCATTACTTTTTTGAGTTACAATCATGGTTTCATACAAAAATTTTTTTTGAAGTTTTTCATCAAAGTGGCCCATTGTAAGAGAAAGGCATATTTTTCTTCGGTCTCTAACTTTTTTAATGTTGACTTTTTTGGTAAACTTTCTTTAGCAAAGCTTCTCAGAATAAGTCCGTCTTTAAGTTCTTAGATGACTGTAAACCCCAAAATCAATGTTTTTTGTGTCCTTATAGCCAATATGTCGAAAAAACTGAAATTTAGTCCATTTTTTTATGTTTTTTCCCTCTCGTTTCGTCAATATTTTAATTTACCCTTTGATAAGTATTATCGCCATTAACCTCAAAGAAATCTAAAAGCTCCTCCTGTCTTTTGCGGTATCCATACACCTTCACATCTTTAGACAATATATTTACCGATCGAAGATGATGTGCTAGGCAAATCGCTTGGCTTTGCAATAATTTCAGCTGTCGTACCATCGTATTCAAACGGGCTTGGGAAATCTCCAAGTGACGGCATGGGCTTTCAACTTCGGTTGAGTTATACATTGAGAGTAGATCTGTAGGCTCGGTGGAAAATGTTGGCGAAATATATCTGTCAGTTGGACTTGGACATCTTGGTATCGGAACATTTTCTGAGTGAGATACTGGTAGCTGTGCAGATTGAACACTTTTTAAACTGTATTTTTTTTGTTGAGTCTTGCAAATTTGTTCTTGCACGCGTAGCAGTTACCAGTATGATGCCATTGTGGATCTATCCAAATCATTGGGATGCCGAACCCCATTTTTAGGCACAGTCTTTTTGACCAGTTATGCAGGTTGTTGTTGCATTGCGTGCAAATGGTATTTGGCACCCAATCTACGTCTCTTATAACGGGCAAATCGAAATATTCCTCGTAGATGCCGGCAGTTCCCGAAAATATTTTGCGTCTACTCCGAGGGCTTGTAAATTTTCCACATACGTAGCAGAACAACGATAGGCCAATTGGACACTTATTCATTTTAATTTATTTTCTTATTATACAATTCACTAAAACAATGTTCTTTCCGCGAAGTCAAAGTCAAATTAATTACTGCAATCTATGCTTAAATTTTGACTCTTAGGCAAGCATTTAACGTTTCTTTCAAACGTTACTTGTTGTTATTTCTTATCAGTGCAGTGGTTAAAAGCTTGACTCGTTGCTTGCTGATTTGTGTTGGACATTGATAGATAAGTCTTATTAAATTTAATTTAAATATTGTGTACAAATTAATGATACTTATTGATAACACTTATACAGAAAAAAAAAAATGGCACACAAACATAGTTAGTGTAGCTTTTTTAAAAAATACAAATTTTGTCAAGTTTTTTTTCTAATGGTTAGTTTGCTTAGAACGTTGTTTTTGCTTAAGTTTCTTACTATTACAAGATGTCACTTAATGTATAAGTATCAAAGGGTAAATTAAAATATTGACGAAACGAGAGGGAAAAAACATTAAAAAAATGGACTAAATTTCAGTTTTTTCGACATATTGGCTATAAGGACACAAAAAACATTGATTTTGGGGTTTACAGTCATCTAAGAACTTAAAGACGGACTTATTCTGAGAAGCTTTGCCAAAGAAAGTTTTTCAAAAAAGTCAACATTAAAAAAGTTAGAGACCGAAGAAAAATGTGCTTTTCTCTTACAATGGGCCACTTTGATGAAAAACTTCAAAAAAAATTTTTGTATGAAACCATGATTGTAACTCAAAAAAGTAATGATGCAGTTCGATTTGTAGGACCCGAAATAGGGGGAAACCGTCGAATTTGGTCTTGTCTTTTTTTTTGACTATCACAGTGTATTTAGTAGAGTAGTTATTTAAATATTTGTAGATACTTATTTTGAAAAAGGCATATAAATGCATATATATTTATTAAGTCTTCTATGTATTTATATATTTTAATGGCATCTATGGAGTTAAACTATAATTTTTCCGCCATTTATTGACATTTATTCACTTGCTTGATTATGTTATTTCTCTTTTCTCGTTTGCTTTAATGTTATTGCTCTTTTATAAATTATAGCTAATTTATCACTATTTAATGAGCCCACGCTGTGACACTGTTGATCCATCACGCGACAGTTTCGCAGATTATCCTTTTGCATCTGCTTTTCTGCATACCGAAAATGTGCACGTTCTTGTTTGTGTTCTTTTCGAAATATTTACTGATTTATATACACAATAACATAACTCTCTTGCATGCATATACACGTAAGAGAGATGTTCTGGTTAGAAATTGGTGCAAATTTAGTCACTAATCACCAACATCATCACTAGTTCCTGGACATTGTCCTTTGCTTAAAAGAAACTGACAAATTTAGAACCGCGTTGATCAAGAAATGTTACTGCTATAATCTTGCAGAAATTAGTAATCAGGATCTTTTGAACGCATACGAGGGCTGCTATATATATTTCTGGCCTAATAATGAAAATAGGCATATTTATCAACGAAAATGGTTTTTTTTCGTGTGATTTGGCTCGTCTTGGAAGACCCACACGGTCGATTGCTGTTTTGTTTCGGGCTCATACGCATAGATCCATGATTCGTCACCTGTGACGATCTTATAAACGCCTTTTGAAGCACCGCGATCGTATTTTTTCAGAAATTCTTTTCACCAATCCACATGAGCCTTTTTTGAGCGATTGTCAAATTGTGCGGGATCCAACGAGAACAAACCCTTTTTACGGCCAGGTGTTCATGCAATATCGAATGTATGCTGGTGGGAGAAATGTATAGGCATGCCTCTATTTGAAGGTATGTTACATGACGGTCTTGCATTATCAGTTCACGTACGGCATCGATGTTTTCTGGCACAACGGCTGTTTTTGGACGACCTTCACGGAATTCGTCTTTGAGCGAGCGTCGGCCACGATTGAATTCATTGTAACAGTTTTTCACAGTGCTATAGGATGGTGCTTCATAGCCATACAAAGACTTTATTTCATCGATGCACTCTTGTCGTGATAATCCACGTCGAAAGTTGTGAAAAATGATCGCACGAAAATGTTCACGAGTTAATTCCATTTTTTTGCGGAGATGAATTTTTTAATTCCCTGTAAATAAAACAATTCACGATTAAATGAAAAAACGTTCTGAGTGATGTTATGCTAAAAAATGTCAAACTTTCCAATGGAAATGTCAGATTGCACCTGGCAACCTTAATGTTGCCTAGTCCAGAAATATATATAGCAACCTATGTATGAAGCAATTATAATGAGCGGATGTATGTTTTGACCGTTTTCTGCTTCCACAACAGTCGGATCTACGTAGTCGAAGTGACATGGATCTTTATACAGCCAAGAACTGTCAACTCGTCAGCATTACGCAAAGCTACTTAAGAGATGTTTTCTGTCGCTAAAAAACAGGAACAATATACAAGGATCTCAGATTAATTAAAATATTAAAAATCGTAATATATCCAAATCAATGGGAGCCAGCTTTCCTTTCTTGCTTCAGTAAGAATTTCAGTTAAAAATATATAATATAGCATGTTGTGAATTCAATCGATCTCAAGAGCTATTGAACTGTTGCTGATATAATTTAGATACACCTTCTTTGGCACAAGACCTGTCCAGTTATCATACTGAAGAAGAAGTTGATGGGAACAATTCACTTATACATCTTCAATATCGTCATCAAAAATGCAAAATTTGGTTTTTTGCTGCCTACGATTCAATACCTAGTAGTACATATATCTAGCATACAATTTTCAGCTTCCGCTGTCCGATAAAAGCAATATATAACCATTTCATAACCAATATATAACCACTTTGTTACCAATATATAACCAAAATTATAACCAATATATAACCACTTTATAACCAATATATAACCACTTTATAACCAAAACTATAACCAATATATAACCACTTTATAACCAATATAACCACTTTATAACCAATATATAACCACTTTATAACCAAAACTCAAATTTTGTTTCAATATGAGTGATTTCTATTATATGATTTTTTCTTCACCTTTAATATTATGAAAAATTATGTGAAAAATGATGTTTGGTACCAAATCAGCGATTAATGCAAATTTATTGGAATGCCTTCTTAGTTTTCTAGGTTATGTAGACTAAGTCGATTTGTATATGAATGACTGCAAACCAATTTTAAACTCATTAAACATAATTTAATACAATTTCATACACAGCGGTGTCTGTTGTGTCTGTTTTGTCAACAACAATAAGATAATGAACAACAAAATCATTATATGACGATGCGTAGGATATAAGCGGCAAACATAAATACACATTAAGGTGAGTCAAAAAAAACTGACATCGCATTTTTGAGTTATAATGAAACATTAACAGGGAAAAATATATAATAAGGCAGTATTTGGGGATCTAGAATGAGTTGCAGCTACGGAGGGCAATATTTTTCAAATGGTCTATGTGACAGGTAAAACTTATAATTTTCTTAGAGCTGCAATCTTTATTCTTTACTTATGTAATCAAAAATTAAAAAATACAAGTTTCCTCTGGAGAAAATAGCAATGTTTTCAACGAGGCACGATTTTTCAAAATGCTGAAAGAAATAGACACTCTGGCAAAATAAAAAAATATAAAAAAAACCATTATTCTTTCTGTATATAATAAGTATATATAATTTTATATTTTTTCTAGCTCTTCAGCCGCGGTATTTCCTCCGTAATGCAGCACACAGCTAAATCCCAAGCGCCAGCCGTCATCCGTGTGCTGATGTACAATTTATCATTCGTGTTGTTAGTTTTTGATATCTTGGCGGTTATTGTTGTTGCTGTGCAGTTATGTACTCGGTGCAGCATAGTTGGTAGCTAATTTTGCGCAGTTAATTCGCTGCAATCAGTAGCCGTATGAATATACTTGCATATATACTTATAGTATATGCCGACGGGAGCTAATTGGAAATTCATGCTTTCGGTGCTGAATTATTAAGCATGGAAATGTTAACTAGACAATAGGTTTTTGCGAGTTGGTGATTTTCGCCACACTCCAATCCATGATAATGTTATAAGTGTATGTAAAAAAGAGTATTATACATCTACTTCCGCTGTCTGTAGATACACCATAATTCAAGAATGTTCGTTGTTAGAAGAATATTTGTAAGCATTTTCTTCACTTCGGCTCTGGCTGTTGGTGCGAAATAAACAAAAATCTGACCTAATTTAAGCTTATGAAGGAATTTCTTTTTTTTATGCTTTATTTAGAATAAAAGGAAATCTAATCCTATATCTAAGGCCTTAAAATACCTGTCATCAAAAAGTATCGCGAGTTTCTTTATAAAATGTAAATTCTGTATTTATTCTTACACATAAGTTATATTTCATCTTCTTCATTGTTCAATAAGTTGAATAAGTCACAGGAAAGGAAGTTGCCTAGTCTAAAACCTCGTTTGGTATCGAGCGAGGCTTTTGGTATTGCTCAACATCAGTTTACTCAGCCGTATTAGTGTTGTGAGGATACCAAATTCAGACATCCCGGCATACAGACAACTTTCTTTCGTGCTGTCAAAAGCAGCTTTACAATCGACGAAGAGGTTATGCGTGTCGATTCTCTCTTAACGGGTCTTTTCCAAGATTTGGCGCATGGTGAATATCTGGTCGGTTGTTGGTTTGCCGGGTCTAAAACCACACTGATAAGATCCACTCAGTTTGTTAACGGTGGGCTTTAAACTTTCACACAATACGATCGACAAAACCTTATACATAGGTTGCTGTATATATTTCTGGACTAGGCAACACTAAGTGTTGCCAGGTGCAATCTGACATTTCCATTGGAAAGTTTGACATTTTTTAGCATAACATCACTCAGAACGTTTTGTCATTTAATCGTTAATTGTTTTATTTACAGGGAATTAAAAAATTCATCTCGGCCAAAAAATGGAATTAACTTGTGAACATTTTCGTGCGATCATTTTTTACAACTTTCGACGTGGATTATCACGACAAGAGCGCATCGATGAACTAAAATCTTTGTATGGCTATGAAGCACCATCCTATAGCACTGTGAAAAACTGGTACAACGAATTCAATCGTGGTCGACGCTCGCTCAAAGATGAATTCCGTGAAGGTCGTCCAAAAACAGCCGTTGTACAACATCGATGCCGTACGTGAACTGATAATGCAAGACCGTCATGTAACATACCTTCAGATAGAGGCATGCCTATGCATTTCTCTTACCAGCATATCATTCTCGTTGGATCCCACACAATTTTACAATCGCTCAAAAAAAGGTTCGTGTGGATTGGTGTAAAGAAATGCTGAAAAAATACGATCGCGGTGCTTCAAAAGACGTTTATAAGATCGTCACAGGTGACGAATCATGGATCTATGCGTATGAGCCCGAAACAAAACAGCAATCGACCGTGTGAGTCTTCCAAGACGAGCCAAATCCAATGAAAAAAAAACCATTTTCGTTGATAAATATGCCTATTTTCATTATTAGGCCAGAATATATATAGCAGCCCTCGTATGCGCTGTTGAGGACGCTTGTCACACGGTAGTTGGCGCAGACTGTGGGATCTCCCTTTTTGTGGATTGGGCAGAGCACACTTAAATTTCAATCGTTGGGCATGCTTTCGGCCGACCATGGAACAAGAAGTTGATACATGTTCCTTATCAGTACTTCGCCACAGTGTTTGAATACAACAATACATCGGCCTTTGCCGCTTTGTTGTTCTTTAGACGGCTAATTGCGGATGGAAGGTTAAAAAAGTCCAAAACACGATATACATACTTTCTGCCTAACTTTTGGAAAGATAGATGAAATCATATAAGGTCCTAGTTTTAATTGTTATATGATACTTGAGAAATTTAAAAAGAAAAAAATTTCGAGGAACGAAGCCTAAAAATAAGCTCATTTATTAAATCTTAAGCACACAGATATTTACAGTTACACTGTTAGTTACTAGCACATCACCTCTTCCTTGCTGAGCCGCCATATTAGTAATGCCGTTGCAAGCCTGTGTAGCGGACACCCCAGAGTG